>JAWPHD010019298.1:0-36311 GCA_037043455.1 Cyrtodaria siliqua
TTTATTCCTTTCAGCCTTTTGACGTTGAGAATTTACAGCATAAATGCAACTTCTATCCCAGTTGAGAATGTTTCATGATGAGGAAATTGGCATTTTCATATAACTGGCTTATAAATGCTCTCCAATATCAGCTTCACATATAAATGGCATATAAGCGACTTATATGTCTCCGTGATCTGGACCTATAAGCCACTTACACATATAACTCACTTAGACAATATATGAATTAACTTATATGCGAAATATATGGGACATATAAGTTACATATAAGCGGCATATAAGTTGCATGTAAAAGAGTATGAGAGTGGACCTTTGGAAACGGCCGAACACGACATTTACGAAATATTGCAGTCTCGGTTTGATTGAGACTGTTCATGAACGGTAGTGAAAAATGCTAGCTACCACTCACGCCCTCTAGCCCCGGGTTGAGCAGAACTCAATATTCATAAAATCAATAGTACGGTTTGATTGAGACTGTTCATGAACGGTAGTGAAAAATGCTAGCTACCGCTCACGCCCTCTAGCCCCGGGTTGAGCAGAACTCAATATTCATAAAATCAATAGTACAACATTTTAACCATCCCGAAGATGGCATGCATATGGCGGTGGACATGGAGTATATTTCTTCTCCATGTCGTACAGCGTATGGTCCCAGTATCTAATAAAATTAAATGCCTAAGTCACGTATATGCTTGTATATGTAGATTCGGTAAGGGTTGTTGTTTGGATAATACAGTTTAATTAAGCCGAGTCGTTCTTTAGTTGAATTTGACTTTTGAGGGTCATTAACTTAACTCATTTAATTTACGTTAAACGTTAAACAACACTGGACTTTATGTTTATGGGCGAATAATTTATTTTACCATCTCCTAAATTCTTACAATACCAATCATCTAACATTTCCTTGATCCTTACAACACAATACAGCTATATCCTTACACCACAACACAATCTACCATTTCCTTGATCCTTACAACGTAACACAATCTACCACAACCTCTATCCTTACACCACAACACTATCATTTCCTTGATCCTTACAACACAGTATAATCTACCAATGCCTTGATCCTTATAAAATCAGCAACCACTGTTTGAATGGTGTTTTACGGGATTTATTGCACATGTTAGGCCATATATGACGGCCGATTTTAACGATTTAAGATGTGGTGATACAGAATGTTATGTTTATAATGGTGGCTGTAAGAATTAGGGAGAAGGTTGACGATTTTGTCAATTATGATAGTGATCGTAAAGATCTAGGTGGAGGTATATCTTGTTATGTTTTGTGATGATTGTGGGACGTTTAAACACTTGCGGCCATAATGATAGTTTACCGAAATTAACTCAATAGGAATTCCTATAAACGACTTTTTCAAGGCAATAAAATAACAACGGGATACACATTTGAACACATTTTATCTATTGTTAAAGGGACACATGGCAATATCGAGGTTTTTATCAAGCATAGAAATTAGCACTTTAATAATATAGACCTGCATGCATACAATTTAATACAATTCTGAGTTTTCATTTTATTTATTCTGCCATGGAATCTATATATTATTGATGCAATATAATCAACAGTAAATAATATGCAAAAGCAATTTGCTTTGAACTATTCTAATAATTAATATTAATGATGGCAAAAATGCAAGTTATGCAGAAAACTAATGCGACGCCGAGAGTTTGTTGTGTCCTTTTAAAGTAGATGACGTTAACCTTTAGTATTGTGTTTACAAAACGGTCAACTAGTATTAGATAGTTCATAAGTATACAAGGTAGTTTAAATATGTTGTCATATATAACTTTAAATATTAGAAAATACGTTATTCTAACTGACTTATTTTTTAGGTTATTTACCTTTTCCATTCCAATGGCATATTAATACATGATCAATCGAGAAACTCGTCACGGAGTATACTTTTCAAGATAAAGAAAATTAGGTCAAACTTCAAGTTTTTCACATAATTTGGTCACTAAAATAATTTAAAATATATCATCCTGAAACGTGTCACTGTACGAATGTACATTTTAAAGAATGAGCAATAAGTTTGACCTTTTTATGACCTTGATATTGAAAAGTCAGAGTAATATGAACACATCGTTAAACTTGCGACACAAAGATCATCTGCGACAATATTCAAGTATGTTTCTATCCTTAAATGAGAATACGTATGTATCCGTAACCATTTTGTTAAATTAATTAATTAATTTTTAGAGTTAAAAATGTTAAAGAAATGTAGTTAAGTGACCAACTTTTGAGATATATGGCAAAATTTCGAAACCACAGACTATATTTCGAAAACCAAATCGTTCATCCTGGAAATGCTCACTTACGGCCATTTGTAAGATGTGTCGTTGATTATGGTGACCTAAGAAAGTGCTCAAAGTCAACCTATAAAACTGCAGTCTATACATTTTAACAAGAATTCCTTGTATTTAACCCAAATAGTTTTTGCAATAACCGATATGGTAAAAACATAGTGAGCAGAGGACTACTGTGAAATCATTAAT
The DNA here is from genome assembly GCA_037043455.1 of Cyrtodaria siliqua. Taxonomy (NCBI): domain Eukaryota; kingdom Metazoa; phylum Mollusca; class Bivalvia; order Adapedonta; family Hiatellidae; genus Cyrtodaria; species Cyrtodaria siliqua. The sequence goes on from JAWPHD010019298.1 coordinate 2,517, forward strand.
ATTCGTGGAGGATTTAATTTCGTGGATTCCGAGGTTGACCCGAACCAAGAAATCATATCTCCACGAATGTTTAATGCCCAGAAGTTTGAATAATGTGTATGAAAACGGCCGTGATTCGGAAATTCCATAATGTACAGTAGCTCATAGCAGTTTTGGACTCGTCACTTAGCCAATAACTATTGAATCAGGTTGTATGTTGTCAGAAAAATAGGTTTATGTATTTATTAAACATTTATTTTGAAATAATAAACAAAGACTTGAGTGTTTGTTTTAAACTTTTCAAAGCCAGTATACCGATGTGTACGTTCGCAGTTGTGTACTAGTAAATCACGTTTGTTATCGTTGTCATCAATTACCGAGTACTTAGTTAAATTTGTTCGACAACTGGGTGAGTTCTCAATGAATTGAACACGGACATTATTTATCATATTTTATCAAAATAACATACTTGAAACGGACAGAACACGAATAAAAAAATCGTATTTTGAAAACGAGAAAAAATTAGCTATCGAATTTTGTATCTTTTCAATGACTCAAGCGGTTTTGGCCGAGATAAAATGTGAGTAACTAATCAATAAACCAGTCAAACGTGCGTCGTACGCATGACCGATTAATAGAATACTCAGGAAATAATTCGTGAAGTTAAGCAATGGTGTCAAACATAATCTCCGTTAATTGGATATGTTTAATGTTTAATGTTTAATGACCCATGGTTAATTGGGCAATTTAACATGCGACAGGAAATGAGTGACGTAATCGCCAGACAGGTCTGCCAGATGTTTTTCCACAAGGCTAACAATGACAAACTTACGGATGTTTTTTTTTCAAAAATCAGAATGCGCAAATTTACGTCCCCTCAAAATTGTGTTTTTTGGAAAGGACGCCAGTCTCCGCTAAAACCTTCGGTCCGTCGGACATGACAGGCACATTTTTGAAATGTCCGGCAGAAAATTCCCTATTGTCGGTCCAAGTGGGCGGCCATTTTTTAAAACTAAAATCCTATCAGAAATCTCATTTTATCGCTTGTGAATTTCCCTTTTCTCTGTCGAGTGTCCGGTCATTTTTAAAACTAAAATCCAATCGGAAATCGTGTTTTATCGCTTGTAATTTGAAGCCGTATTTGTTTATAAATATAAAGTTATCTCCTTTGATTAAAATTGATCGTCGATTTATAAGTGCGTATTTCATTGGTCGATTACTAGATTTGAACCAATCGCATTACAGTTTTCATATGGTCATTGAAAGGTCACGCAGTTGAACTGAAGAAAAAAGATCGAATATTAAAGGGACACTGTCCGTAAGTAAGCAGATATTGAGCATAACCAAATAACTGTCTGACTTTTATTCAGTGAAATGTATACATGAAAACATGAGGATAGACCCTAAGAAGTATATCATTGAATACATTCGTGAGTTTGAAAAAAAAAAGTTTTAATTATTATATGTAAAGCTCCTACATAAAACCTGTTATGGATAGTTTAATTTGCGGGACCTGGTGTGGTTTTTGATCGTGATATGCGGCGCCATCCTAAAATTATATATATATTTATATAAAAAAAAAGTTGGATCGCTGCATTTTTAGTCAGTCGGTCAAAGCACAATAAATCAACACCTATTTAAGGATGATAAGTTCAACTGACCAAGCATTTTGTTGCGAATGTCCTGTGTGTTTTCGCGTAGACTGGACCGCGAAATGTAATGCCCATGAAATTAAATGATTCCACAGTAGCTGTAAAAATCATTGCTCTTATGGTCGTATAGTATGTTCCTACCATAGACATATGACGAGGCCTATAGAAAATATAAAGTATATATGCGGTTCGACTCCATCCACACCTTCCGGAGATGTTTCTGAAGACATCACACACTACCGACACAAAAAAAACGCCGTATTTGAGTTGGCTTGACCTTAAATACTACACCTTAGTGCATAAAACTAAGTTATCAAACACGTAACGAGATTGCAGACAAGAGCGAGATATTTCGATGAGAAAACAAAAGCATGTCTAAAAATATGCGGTCGATACAAAAAAATGTTTTCGCTAGATCTGCGTGATATCCTTGTTGGAGTCAAGTGTCGATTATTACGGTTGGCGGGAGGTATACAGTACTAGCTCTACCAAGGAAATACGGGACGGTCTGTCTCTACCACAAACAAGTCGACCGTCATATATGGCCTAACATGTGCTAGACACGACGTAAAACACCATCGAAACAAACACATCCTTCTCTTTGTTAAGTTTTATACGTACATGGACGTGTTGTATTGAAGGTTAGTCAATTGAAATACGGCGGTTGTTTATGCAGGCGTTGCGTGATGTCTTCAGAACCATCACCAGAAAGGGCGGACGAAGTTATACCGCATACCTACCAATATTGTTTATAGGCCAGGTTATAGCTTTGTGGTATTTACAAAGTTACAAAGTAACAAAGTAAAAAAACACCAAAAAAAACAAACATAAGAGATATGATTCTCACAGATAGAAGGGAATGAGTAAATCTACAAACGTTGCTATTATAAAAGTGTACGTAATGCATAAGTATTGTGTGATGTGGAATATTGTACAATACTACTTGAATCTTGAAGCATGTTTTTGTTTTGTATGGCAGAAAGATTATATTCAGTTGAAAGTTGTAACATGAGTATATTATATGAGGATATAGAGTTGCGGACTGTTACGTTATATGTATGCATAATAAAACGATTTAATGTTTTGCTTCTTCATAACGTTTGCATATATAAATAATTTAGTTAGATCTACCACTAGTTGTATGTAGTCTACTGGCTTATGCAGGTGTGTTTGTGTGTGTGCGTGTGTGCGTGTGTGTATGTGTGTGTGTGCATGCATGCGTGCGTGCGTGAGTGAGTGCGTGCGTGTTCTTTGACAAATGTGCTGACTACTCAAGGTGGGCAGATACCAACTGGACAGCCTTAGTTAATCAGAATATATCCTAGCACTCAGATCCGTTGAACTAAGGGGTGTTCATAGCGTATTTTCTGTCTTAATTAATTTTACAATCAATACCTTACGTCAAGCCTTTTTATGGAATTGATATCGGCAAAGAAAACGTTTGTAGCTTTCAAGAACATCTCCGAATTTGTATGCCAATTATCCGGTAGATTTCTGCCACATGCTGAATATAAACAATATAGCGGTTGGTCACAAGTGTTTATTTTTATTATATTTTATTTTTTGTTATAATTATTATTATTGTTTTCTTTATTTATTCATTTTATTTATTTATTTTTATGTTTGCATTGCATTGCATTGAATGTTGCTAATTTCAATATAATCATGTAAATAAAATATGGACAGAAAAATCGGCCAAATGACAACGCTTGGTGTTACATGATTTTAACTGCCAACGCACTACTGTGATCTAGAACACGTGAATACGACGTTATCAATATGGATTTGGTTTGTATACATTTGAGATGCGATTATGAATTGATCAAGATGTTGCAAATGATAATACGCCATAAATGTTATCGAAGCGTGCAGAGAAAGAGGGTCCGGTCCACAAACGTTACACACATACTGTAATAAACACAAAAGCGTTTCCATTCTCACACTCAAAAGTTATATGTCAAGTTAGTTTAGTTTAAACCTATTTATTTTACATCAATTGTAACGATTGTTTTGATTGTTTGTATGGTGTTTCAAGTCATTTTTCAACACATGTAAGGTCGATTTTTTGTGGTGGAGGCAGACCACCCACTTTGCCTTGGTATAACCGGTACTGTACACCTCCCGCCATCCGTAAGAATCGACACTTGACTCCAAAAAGGATATCACGCAGATGTAGTGATTTTTTTTTCGGTCATGGGTCCAACGCTCTATCACTAGACCACAGCGCTCCACTTATGACAAGTTGAACCACCTTCCAACATTGCCTTGCTTCACTGGCGTATAGGGGCGTCCGTGGCCGAGTGGTTAATGTCTCTGACTTGAAATCACTTGCCCCTCACCGCTGTAGGTTCGATCCCTCAGGGGCCTAGGAATCTTTATGTGAGGAAGCTATCCAGCTGGCTTGAGGAACGTCGGTGGTTCTACCCAGGTGCCCGCCCATGCACAAAAATTGCCCGGACGGGCACCTGGGGTCTTCCTCCACCAATGGAAGCTGGAAAGTCGCCATATGACCTTAGCTGTTGGTGCGACTATAAAATCCAATTCAATCAATCACTGGCGTGTAACCTCATGATTTACTGAGTTTGCTACACACACTGTAGAACCGGTAATCGCAAGCAATGTTGGCTGCATTGATATGCTTTATTGGTCAGTGCCTAATTAAAGCAAAATTTAATAGGTCACCCCTTTATTAGGCAGAAAAGTGCATATCTGCATGATAAATGTATTTTATTGTACCTGTGTAGTCATATGCCTAAAGGTCTTTTGTATTTTGAATAACTAATATGAACAAGGCAAAGCCTCAAAACGGGCGAAGCTAACTATTTTAAAATATATCTAAACGATGTGATGCAGCAGGATTAATATAATACTTAGTCTCATTTATTTGACGTCTTTGGGTGCTTTTTTTACATACGGACGTTTATAGATGCACCCTAGACGGAGGATGGCACATATCAAAAATCGTCTTGCCGTTCGTAGACGTGTATTTTATGCACTAGCATAATACTGCATTTTTAATTCACATTGAGCTGAACGGAAAAGAAAGAACAATTATTCGGCCTGCTTTTGCATATTTAGTATACTAGTGCAACATGACAAATATATTTCCCACACAGGAAGTTATGTAATAAATAAAAATACAGATTTCAAGTCTCTGGATTTCAAATTTCAATTAAACTGAACAGTGATAGCCAATACTCATTCATACTGAATGCAGTTACCTTAACAAGCAAGTCTGTGCCATGTGCAAATTGCCTTCATGTGTATCTAGGTCCAGGCTGTCTTTGTTCCAGAATTTTGACATTGTGTATGATGTTTCATATCTGACTTTGTTATGAAGGATGTTTTGATAATGAAAAGATTAGTGACTATCATGTCACCCGCCATGCAATGTTAATTTATTTAAAAAAAATATATATATTTAATATTAATAATAAACAAAAGGTAATTAGCGACTGCAATGTCACCCACCTCCAAATATGTTATGTAATAGGGATATTGAATCAATCATTTTCTCATCCCACCATAAAATGAATTTAAGTTCCTAAATTCCTTAAATTCACTAGATAAAGTAAAGGTTAGCCACTGTTCCACCTCCAAATATGTAATCATATTAATTAAATAAAATATATTTAGTGTCAATAATAAATGAAAGTTTCGCGACTGTCTTGTCACCCACATCCAAATATGTAATGCTATTAATTTGTGGTAGAACATAACTCAATGCCAATCACAATTAGTAATCTGACATGCTGGTCCCCATTTCTGAAAAATGTTTTCAAAATCTAAAATTGCCCAAAGGTATCACTTGAGACGAACACATGCTACACACATAAGAATGGTGCAATTGCTTCTACGAGCGTTGAAGAATGTGCAGAAGGGTAAATCTCAGTGGTATGGCATTGCCACAGATGGCAGTTACGAGTAATGATGAAGAGGATACATTTTATCTGGGTTTGATTATTTTGATTAGACACATTGGTAAAATATCATCCGGAGAACATGAGCAACTGTTTTCTAAATATTATGATTAAATAATTGTCTACCAATATAGGCTACAATTACACATGAAAAGCAAAGAAGAATCAGCATCTGCATTTGAAACGCTTGACAGAGTTATGCAGGATAAGGTTAAAGATATATCATCGGAGCAGTGCATTACATATTCAACTTGAAACCAATATTCAGGACTTAATTACACTATTCCTTTCTTCCAAAATGGAATATATAAATAAATCATTAAACCATCAGAAACATCAATACACCCATGAATCAAATTTGCCATCCCTTTTCAACCGCAAAATAACCGGGAATCTACCGGGGAATATTATCACCCGAAGTTTGACGTCATCACTTTCAATTTTTACTTTATTTCGATAACTACTCTCTTTTTTTACGGTAGGTATTTATATAATGTTATATTTCTGTAATTAAACGTTTCACTTACGCTTCAAATTCAATATAAAGACCGAAAACAAAAAATAGAAAAAAATAAACGTACGAAATTGACTGGTCTTCCACTTTGTCTACCTAAAACTTTGCCCTTCATTTGACGTCTGCTGTCCAGCCTACGGATTGAAAATGGCGGCGCGAAACATGACGAAAAATAAATATCGCATAGTATGTGGGAAAACAAGTAAGTTTTCATACTCGCGTTATTGCAAGAGGGCTTCAACGGCCGCGGCCTATGGCCTCGTCCGGGCTTCGCCCGTATAAATATATATTACATTCCTCAAATTACACATTGAATATGATCTTTAAGCGACAATAGAACATATGAAATGTTATCAAAAGCAATAGCAATGACAATAAAAACAACCAAAATTATGTCAAAATAATACGCTTGGCTTATAGAACAGCCTTTTGCAAAACAACTTTATTTTACCCGACTGGTTTCTGGAAATTATAGCAATGAATGCAATACCAAATAATGCAATATAAAACGTAAAACAAAACTGCACTGTTTCTAATATAACCATAAATTGAGTTAAACCTTGAATACTTACGCACGACGTACGTGTTCTCAGAAGGTATTTTATCATTTAAAAAAAAAATGTTTAGGTAATAGATAGAGTATGGTCTAATCTAGTCCCGTCACGTGACGTAGAATTATCGTTCGTGCCATTCCTCATCACTACATTCATATGCTGTACAGTCAGTCGGAGATATCAACTGTAACAACTTTCAAATGCTGAACTAGGTCTAATCGAGTTAGTTGATTTAAACATCGAGATGGGCTACTAAATCTACCAACTTGATGAAACCATACTCTATTTGTTTTGTAGCAGGTCCATTTAAACTGTTTGCCATACTCTAACTTCCAATAACTGAGTAGAGTACACCATTTATTCTGACAGGTGTTATTTTTGATTAAACTATTTACATCTGTGCAAATACAAAGAGAATTTCAGTGACCATGCTACAATGTACACGTTTCTGTGAGTTTTTTAAACTTGTAGTGTAGACTCTTGTTGAATCATGGCTCCGTGGCTTGCCACCCATGTAGAAGAACGGACGCCTTAAGTACATCCGCCAGACCACAGGGTATACATCAATTTTCAAACAACGGATGATCAAGAAATAAGCATGAGTTACGAGAACTAATTTTAACATACCTCCAAAGACGCTATTCATTTTTGTATTATAAGATGCTATCTGCGAGCGCAATTAGTTATCTAGGCTTCAGAGTCTCTGAGATTTACGAGTCGCTGTGGGCGACCCTGAAATATACTCTAATGGTAAAATATGATTTAGAAGCAATGTACCCGCGTTGACTCCCCAGATAACATCATCAACATTTCATGCATTATCACGTATCGGGTAGGAGAGATATTCATGAAATGTGCTACCTAAGTTATGATTAAATATTAAAATTGCTATATTAAACAGATGATTTACGTAACGTTGGTCATGCGTGTTATATATTTGATAATTGATCAAATGTAATTCTATTAAAATGGCAAATTAAAAGGAAGTGGTATTTAAAGGGACTGTAATTCACATTCATTGAATCTTCTACTTCTACTAAAATGGCAAATTGAAAGTAAGTGGTAATGAAAGGGACTGGATGCGATATGGAAGCATTGTGTGTGTCAATCCAAATGTAAATGAAAACCCTCATACTGTTGACACGTGCATATCTTTTGTTTATTTATTGTTTATGACAATGGTTGGTCTTGAAAACTCGACGATTCGACTGTGTTTAATGCCAAATCATAAATTTATATTACCATGTCACATGGTAATAAATTCCTTAATAATTAATAATTGAATTTAAGAGTGATTTTTAATGGGGGTTGGGTATGGGTGGGGGCGAACTTGTGGCTTGGGATTTCAATGTCGAACTCAGTGCTGGGACTCAAATAACAAACTCGATGTTGACAAAACAATTGCTGGACCAGGGGTAAACACTGTGGCCCGTTGGGTAACAGTAAAGTCATAGTTCTATTTTTGACTATGGTGCATGTGGTGAAAACGATTTATAACGGACTGAACAGCGGAGCAGTCTGAAATGATTGCAACGAGGATGCGGAAGCATCAAATCCATAAATCAATGCCAGATTGTGACCACGATTTAACTAGTGTGTCGATGAATGCATTCAATATATATGCGTTAAAAATCAATATGGGAGAAGAATTTAAGTCTGAATTTGAGCCATGTAGTTTTGCAAATTGGGTTTCCCTTTATTGAGCTAGTAACACGTGACTCATAATTAGTAAATGACGGTACTGAGGTTTACATTGCCCACGAAAAAGTAGAATTGAATTGAATGTTGTTTAACGGCTCATCAACACAGTATAGGTTAATACCCGGGACTAGCCCCTTAATATCTACACCGAGGCAGTCAAGGTTGTTATTACATACTTCCTCTCCCCAATGACCTTCACTAACCTGTAGAGGAGTGAATAAGCGGATAAGATAAAGTACATATACTGAAAGGAAAAAGAAACGCAGGGTGCGTATTTCCGCTATATATTGCATATACTGCACACTTAATTCCATATATATTCCAAGGAAATCCCAAGATGTTTTGTAAAAAAAAAAGTGCAGTTAGTTAGAGAAAGGACACAACTTTGATGTTGTAGACGTTTTAATCACAGTACACGTTGTAACAAGAATTCATAAATGCTGAAGTTCCTCTTTGAACAATTGAGCCAGTTCAGTACTGTATTTAATGTTAAGTGATTGCAACATTTAAAGCCTAAGTTTGCTCACCTGCTTGAGCCAAATGCGCATTCTGAAGATAATGAAACTTTAAAGGGGTAACCATTTGTGTGTTCAGTGCTGTTTAAACCTTCGTTCTAAAGGACAGGCCTAATGTCGCCCTGTACCATTCGATTAGCAATAGCATATTAAACATACAATATAATTATAGGGGAAATACGCACCCTGCGTTTCTTTTTCCTTTCAGCATACATTACTAATGTTGAATTATTATACTAAGGAAACCGTTTATCAAAGTTTTATGCAAGTGTTCAGGTCTTATAATAATGTATATTTGCCGATTAAAAGTATAGATTTATTGATGAGTGTTTAAAATACATATGATTGAATATGCGTAAAATGAATTATGAGTTGGTAACTCATAATTTGACGCTCTAGTTTCGGGGTTTGCCCTCGCTGGTTAAAGCCATTTATATTGTGTCTATAGAGTTTGGATTCTCAAAATATATACCTCGTCGTCAGTAGGTTTTTGAACGGTGTACATCTGTTAATTTGACTGTTGTTGGCAGGATAGCTATTGTAATATATGTCATATACATGGCATACATTAATTACAGATATATTAAATATATTACATTTAATACATAAATCATTAAATATATATATATATATATATATATATATATATATATATATATATATAAAATAAATATAAAAAAATAAAGACTGTTAATTTGTTTAACTCCGCCAAGCTATCGGACTTACGTCCTTCATCAGGGCTAATAACAATTGGTATTGCATGTACTACATGTATTATTACATGTGTTATATATACCATGGCTATTAAAGTATTATAATATTACATAGTTGGCAGATATTACAGTTTAACAGTACATGTGTATAGCAACATGTGTATAGCAACATGGAGCTCGTTGTTTTACCACAGGACGACTTGCCAGTCAATTCGTTCCAAGTAATATGTCGCCATACAAATCAATAACCACCTGTATTACTTCACCCTGTTCACCCTCCATATATTACAGGATTTCATAACACGGCTTTTGGGAGTGTAAATAATAAAACCATGCTTTATTTATTGCAATACACGAGTGTATTATAGATACAAATGAGGACCGACTCACTGTGTATGTGTACAGTGAAACATTTAGTCCCAATTGTTTGCATGGTATATCATTAATAGTTCACACATACGTTAGTTCATTTGAAATCTTACTTCATAAATGCATGTTAGTAACGTTAAATTTGGCTTCAGGTGTCGCAATATGTGCAGTGCAAACGCGTAAAAGCCGCGTTCATGTTAACAACAAAACGACGTCACGATTTGCCACCGTATAAAAGGTAAATTGACAACATTAAAGTGAAACTATGACGTCATAGGTGTGTTATGTTATAAATATAACATTACATTCGTGACTGTGTAGTACTGACTGTAATAAACTCGTTGGATAAAATAATAGGATTCTCGGCAGAGCCTCGTATCCTATCACTGTATCCAACTCGTTTTTTAGAATCAATAATACACAGTCACGTATGTAAGATCCTCTATATATCATACAACATATATCATATACAGTACATACCCTACAGTACTCCAGTATAACATAAATTAAATATATTACACATATATTAACAGAGATGTAGATAAGCTGAGTTTTTGAGTGTTTTACTCATACTTTTTTTTTTTACCAAAACCGTGTTTTTTTAAATTGTGAGTATCATTACTCATCAACTTACTACAAATTCTCTTCTCAAAACTTTTAAAAATCATGAGTATTATATTTGTATGCATTGTCCTGTGGAACAGTTTATTCCATATTTACATGATTAAAATTGTTTAAAAGCATGTGTCTAATATGAAGGTCATACAGTGTTTCTTTTGTTTTACTTAACTTCCATTTAATCTGAATAGTTACTTATTTTAAAATGTATTAATTCACATCCATTTTAAAAGCATGAAAAATTTAAAGAAATTGTTTACTCTGAACGAATTCCTTGTTATTCATCCATTTTGAATCTGATGAGTAAATACTCATTTGAGTATTTCTAAGGTTTATAGTCCCTCTACCATATGAGCCCCCGGGAATCTAAATCTCTGTATTAAGTATATTATAGTATTACATTATTACAACGTTACAGTTTTAAATATTTACATATATTAATTATATAACAGTATTACTTATATCTGGCGATGGCGTAATGGGAGAGCGTCCGACTCGCATCCAGGAGGTCGTGGGTTCAATCCCCAAATAACTTACACAAACTGGTATTATTAGCTCCCTTGCTCGACGTTGAGTCTGCTAAGACTGGTCGGCCCGGTGTTAGTATAATGTGAAATGGTGGAGTATCAAGTATTGTGTCAATGAAGTGCTATTCCAGTGAGGCAGCACTATAATTACTGCACCTCGCACAAAATCCTAGGAATTTCATTGGTTTAGAGCGGTCACATGGTGGTGGCCCTCTATTATGTAGATTTCATAGAGGGTCACTAAAACAATATGGACTACAAATCCGATTCAAAGTTTAAATCATTTGCAAATAGTTCTTTAAGGCGTTAGTAGAAAACATAATTATTAAATTAATAATGCTTTTAAACCGCACCCGTCGTGACGTCAACGCAATGACGTCAAATTGCGCGAACGTCTCAGTGACGTTGACGTTCCATTAAAATGGGTTAAATATCGATGTTTGCCTTTAAAAAGGTGCTCGATGCAATAAATCAGTTATTGGGTTTGTTAATTTGTTAATAACTCCCTACAGAAATATGTGGGTTCAATCAGATATATAGGGGGACTCGCCCCCTATAAATCTTACTGACCCCACATATTTCTGTAGGGGGTCAGTAACAAACCCAATAACTAGTATTATGCTCACAGTTACAGGTTGGCATTGATATGACTGATATTGATATGACTGACAGGTTGTTAAAAGTGACGCAAAACCCATGCATTCGTACATTACATGTATTAAGGCGTAATTGTACCATTGCGTTTGTCCTTCCAGGGGCGTACCTGGAGCATTTTGAAATGTACGCCAGATATGAGAAGCGTAGCTGCGAACCGAGCTAGTGGGGGGGTAGGTGTGGGAGGTATATTCCCCCTCCCACCCGTGGGGGTTTGGGGGGGTTTCCCCCTCTCGCCGGTGGGGGTTTGGGCCTCCCGCAAGAAAATCTTGAAAATTAGGAGGCAAATTATGCGTTCTCAAGCTATATTTCAGCGTTAATATGGCATTTTGACCTATTATATTTTCACTTTTGCTGGACGAATTGTACGTGCGTATGCCTGGATACGCGCCTGCCTTCCGTGGTGTATAGTCAAATTGTGCCTAATAAAAAACGTTTCCTTGCCTTTGTAACAGATATAACACGCCTTACATATATATATACACGTTTTCAATATATGTTTGTTAGTAGTTCACTGATTGGTTTATGGTTTAATAATTGCCTAACAGTGTGCAGATGTCAGTATTAGTTAATTAACATGCTATTGTGTAAGTTAAGCAGATTTTCATGATTATAAAAGGTTATGATCACCTGATTTCACAGCTAGTACTTAGATGACATAAACGCTTACAAACAACTGTGTTGTCAATACACATTAAGGGATATTTTATTATATATGTTGTTAGTAACTGTTTCTATAACGGTAACCAATGGATTCGTATGTCCTGTACAAAGATCAGTGAGAAGTAGAATATACAGACAGTCTAGAGTCGAAAGAGTCCAGTTAGAGTTATGCTTTAAAAGATGCCCTTCGACTTGCTGTCCGTCAGCTGTCTCATATTATTACTATGGAATACTGTTAGTCAAGAACTTTGTCGGGTTTACTTAAATTTACTTGGAAGTGTTACCTGGATGTTATTATTATTTAATTGAAATACAATTATGGACTACCCAGGTCAAAAAGAATGTACAACCACAACAAATGCACTGTCGATATACGGAGCACATATATGTTAATATGCAAAACGTTTCATCTCCACAACAACAACTGTAAACAACCTTGCTTACATTTATCTTACTAGTGATACAAAATGCACACTTTCGATTGATTTTTGTGATTATTACCTATAAGTCATCCGAATGATGTATTGGGAACATTTGTTAGTGTTTGTTTGAGATATTTAATTATAATTGACATAGACAGTAAAGCGAAAGTAGAAATGGGGTAAATCTATCTGTGACGTGTCAAAATAGAACATGACGTCATTCTAATGATACATGACCGTCTGCTTTTATTGCATTTTTATATTGGTGGACGCTCGATCGTTTGATTGATATGTGTTTTAAAACTTTCTACGGAGGCTATTGTGCATTTTTTTTTACTCTAGACGTACACCTTAAAGATATTTCAGTAAAACATTACATATATACATTTCTTGCAGGATGAGTTACACTGGATTAATGATAGAGGACAGTAAATTCATGTTTATATTGGAATATATCCAATTAATTAGGACAAGTTAATTAGGAATTCAAAAACAATGACCGAATGATAACTAATTCGGTATCAAATAAACGATTTCGTTTTGCATATAAAGTGATCCTGGCAAATTTGAAGTACTGTCGCATACGTGTCGGGTCGATTCTGTTATTTCCACAACATATGCAAATATGTTGTATAAACATAGTTATTATCATACAACAATCTTAGCTGTAGCCATTCCTACCTCTGTGACACTTTGGTAGGCGAGACTGATTAGCGTTCTATGATATTTGTTTTCTACACAACTGTAAACAAATAAACATGACTCGGTATTTAGATCAAATTTAAAAGATACTGCCTATCTATGATCATCTCTCTCTCTCTCTCTCTTTCTCTCTCTCTCTTGATCGATCGATCGATCGATGATATATATATATATATATATATATATATATATATATATACCCAACATAAGGCATAAAGAAATATTAATAGGTTTTGTTATTCTTCATGCTGTTAACATGTCGTGATATGTACATGTAACTTGAGTGTAATAAAGCGCATGTCATTGTTGTTGTTCTTGTTGCTCTTGTGTTTTTTGTTACATTTGTGTATCTATCCATTCTTTTGAACATATACAGTCACATTTAGGTTGATTTGGCTTACGCCTCATCGCCTATATATCTGATTGACGCCTCTTCGCCTATGTATCTGATTGACGCCTCATCGCCTATATATCTGATTGACGCCTCATCGCCTATATATCTGATTGACTCCACGGGTAAAAAATGAAATCAGGTGAACACTCTATTAATCCGGTGTCGTCTATTAGAGTTTGTGGTGATATAATATGAATAAAAACTAGTGTCCATGATTAATTACTTCTCTATTACGCTATGATTGATGAGTCAACAGATACAGCGTATTATATCAAGGGGCTTCATTCGGGAATGATTATACTTTCTGTACACTCGTAATTTACGCTAAGTTTCCTCCCTTGAATAATATGATGAAATTCGCGCTATCTATTTATGGACGGAAACGTGTTAAAGGGTGGTGCTGTTCGAAATCTTACTTAATTCCGGCTGTGTTTTGTTATTTTTAAACGGGGTACATCCGGCGGAGGTCATGGGACCCGACTTAAAATTGACAACTATTGATGTTTTCCATTCTAAAGGGGTAAAATGTAATATTAATGAGCCTAAAACTTCTTATTTACAAGGAAAAAATATTCTGTGCAGTCTCGATTACCCACCAGGTTAATTTAAGCATTTTCTCTACAGATTACAATTAACCTGTACTCAGAGTATGGTAAATTCATGTGAAAAACAAAACCGGGTACCATGTTTTAACTTGTAAGTGAGGAAGTGTCTATTCGTACGGATAGCGGCAGTACTGGTTCTACCCAGGAAATGTGGGTGGTCTGCCTCTACCACAAAAATCATATATAACCTTATATGTTTTGCAAATGACGTAAAACACCATACAAACAAACAAACCATGTTTTCATTTAAACAGAGTATTCAAATGAGAAATTGTCAGAACCAATCGGACTTATTCCGTAGTAGTTTCGTATAATATTTTTTGAAACATCGTGTATGGTTTAAAAAATGTTGCCTTATATAAGGCTCGAACCCTAGTAGACGACGGTATAACTGGAACATTTTTAACATTTGCGATTATTCTAAAAAAAAAAATCGCGGTACCTTATGCCTGGCTGAATGCCAGTATAAAAAAGTAAATCATTGCCTTACGGACTTTTATGAAACAGACATTTTCAGTGGTATCTAAATACCTTACCGTTCAAAATCGGTTGAGAAATAAAAATTCCACTTGAGAATGTCGTTTTTAATAGGGCGTTTTTAATGCAAACACCTGCTGCATCAGAAAATTAGAAAAATATTTTTTTGTTAGAATTTTTATCCAAAAATGATTTTAATGTTATTTGACATTTCCTAATTTTCTGCGGTCCCAGCATCAAGCAATTTACGTGGAAAAAGCCACACCAAAAAGGCATTTTGTCTGTAAAATATTATTTCTCAACCGATTTTCATAGCTAGCGTATTTGTATTTACCACTAAAAATTTCAGTTATAATGATATATTATTTATATGAGTATTACTAAAATTGCTAATGCCTAAAAACCTTTGGCTGAAACAAAAGACCCGAACAGTAGGAACGTCGCACAATCGCCAACAGAGAACATAACAACAACAACAAAACACTCAGTCTGTAGCAAACATTATACCCTTCCTGCTGAGCAAACTGCTGTAAAACAAACACATTTTGGCGGTTGTCATAAAACAAAAGTGTAACATGGAGATGCACGTGTCTCCCATATGAAAAAAACACAATAAAATAACCTATAAGAATTAACTGAAGACAGACGAGAAGAACAAAACACGAATGTTTCTAATAAAATCTAATGATGTTGTTAATTTCTCTGATTTCGTCGTGTGAGGTGTCCCTGATACAGCGGGGCCACTTACTACGCTAACAATAAAGCGTAAATACGAGGCTATAAAGTCGATTCATCAGTTAGATTATTCAATTGTTAATTTATGACCACTTCTTAACAATGTGTGAAATTTGTAGAATCGGTTTATTGGCTCACTCTTGGCTCCTTCTAACCTATAAAGAAACGGAGCGGTGTTAATATCAGAACGCTGTACTAATTGCCGAAGAATGAAAATAATTAGCATTATTGATGAATAAGGGTCGGATTGTATTTCCACTATTTCTCGGCGACGTTACAGAAGGTGTTGGAAATTCATCAAGTTTAATGTGCATTAGCGGCCCTGTAAAAGGCTACATGGCGGGAACGGCACACGTGATTGATCAAATATTCAGCTTCGCCTTGCTAATTTGCCGGTCAGTTGCCCATAAACTAACATACTGAATGCAGTGGAATACATGCATTACCACTGGGAGCAAATGGTTTATTCGCAAACTGGTCACACCATCGGAAAGCATTCTGACAACCTCAGATGGTACTTTATTAATTACGAACAATAGAGGGACACAATATAACACATGTCTTTTGGAACTAAATATATATAGAAAACAATCGTACAACAATATGTCTATGATTTAAACAAAGACAGCATTTCTACTAAATATAATTCAGCCACCATAGTTGAGTTGGTTGCTGACTACTTTTATAAGTAATGCCTTTTGTGTTTTTAAAAAAACACAAACAAAACCACTAACATGCATTTGTCTTCCCGCTACTCGTTTTTCTCTACTAGTGCTTTTGACTTCGAGCCACTAATTGCTTTTTATGCTCGAAACTCGATTTTCTCTACTTAAAACTATTAGCTTCCTGTCCACTACTCCATTTTGTTTACCGTTTACTCGCTTTGGTCAACCAGTTATCCCTCACCACCCCACTCCACCCCACCTTACCACTCCCGCCCTCAATAAACATTTAACAATACAGGTGCCTAATGTGGGCATCTGCACTTTAAACTACCTTAGGCAGTACATATCCGCTATTATAGTGAATATTTTCTAAAACTGTAAAAGGATTGCAACATGTAGACTGGATCAAAATATGTGCTATTATGAAAATAATGCATTTAGATTTGTTACGATTAAAACAGTTTAATTGGCCTATCGGAACCGGATAACCATAATTTTACTGCGTGCGCGATTGTCACAATAGTGTTGTTTGTACTGTGTGGCGGTCGTAAACCGTCTCCCTGTGCATCCAATTAATATTGTTATCTTTACATCCTACAGGGACTGTAATATTTTCATAGATTGTAATGCGTGTTTTTGGATGTCTGCGTTTTGTGAAAGATGCACTTTCTGTTCGATTTGTATACCAACTTTTCTAACACATGTGTAAAAGGTGGACATCCTCTACACATTTCCAGCATCTGTGTAAAAAGGGATATGCACCAAATCTATATTCTGAGTATAAAGGCAAGGGACGTAATAAATAATACATAAATCATATTAATGCAAAAAGTAGTTTTAACTACAAAAGAAAAAAAAAAGATACTTCAAATAACACAATGAGGTGGAGGAATGTCTATGTCAAACGTAACGATCAGATGTGTGTTAGTCCTTATTATTATTATTATTATTATTATAGTCCGTTCACGCAAAGATCTAGTAGTGTTGTGTAGTCCTCATGCTTTCAAGGCGCAAAGTCCATCCTACAAAGCACATATTGAAGCCAACATTTAGAGACACCTAACAGTGCAAGACAAGTGGTACAGGGCACTAAAATGGTAACATGATTACCTTTGATGTTATTACCTATTACTTCAAATAGTTAAAGGAATGATCCTAAACATGTTTGGTATGTTTTGAAAACTTTTATAATATGTCATTTAATTAATAAATGGCCGTTTCAATTTCATATCATACTATGTTGTTTTTTCTTTCCAATTTAATTAAGCTACATCAAACAGAGCGCAACTTGGTGAGTGTAGGGTAATATAAACAGTGTGATAGTAAGGTTGGCATAAATGGCTATAGCGGTCTCGGTAACCTTGAAATAAAGACAGAATATCTAATTCAGTCAACCATAGTTTAGTCTATTGTTAACTACACGTTTGCTTTTGTTCTCCTACCCCAACCTACATTTTCTTTAAACACGTTTCGATTATATATGTAGTCGCTTCTATGTAACTTTTCCATCACTGACATGCCAAACACGACCACATACACTCAGTACATTTAAAAAGCAATATGTTTGATTTTCGTTATGTTTACTGTGACAATACACAGTAGTTTCCTAGTATGCAAACACGTGTTTATTCTGTTTCAAAGTCACAGTACACGTCTCACCTAAAAGGAAACCAATTTGGCCAGTATGCAAACACACTTGTATTATTTGTCAAAAAAATCACAGTACACATTTTTCACCTACATGGAAACATAGTTGTATATTAGTTGGCCAGTATGCAAACACACTTATATCCGTGTCAACATCACAGTACACATTTCAACTACATGGAAATGTAGTTGTTTAATAATTGGCTAGTATACAAATAGATGTATATTCTGTGTCAATATGGATATAAAAATCGAACAGGAAAAGTAGCATTTATGGACGACAGTCAACCACAAACTTACACAGGAACAAAGAACAACTTTAAAGATGAACAAAATGCTAAATTAGACATCACAAACACAAAAGGGTTGACAATAGGGCTACCGCCTTGGAACGGTCAGTGGCAAAAAAGGCCGCTGGGTGTTTAAACCAGGTTCTATGGTGCACCAAACCTCACACTTGCCCTACTGTCATCCCAATAAAACGGGACAGTGTAAATACAGAAATCCCCGCCATGAACTATTCTCTAACCAACAAGGCAGCATTAATAGGCAATATAAGTAAAACACAAAGATGCTCGTGTATATATTAATACTAAAAAACACAATAGCATAGAAAGCCACAAAGAAGGT
Organism: Cyrtodaria siliqua; assembly: GCA_037043455.1. Taxonomy (NCBI): domain Eukaryota; kingdom Metazoa; phylum Mollusca; class Bivalvia; order Adapedonta; family Hiatellidae; genus Cyrtodaria; species Cyrtodaria siliqua. Next base: position 21,173 of record JAWPHD010019298.1, read on the forward strand.
ACTCAATGACTTGTCAGAAGCCGGAGCAACAAGAGAACAAACCATTGAGGGCACGACAAGACAAGATTGTAGACAAACATCAAAGCTCACCGTCCTCTTGGGCTTTAGGTAGACGTTATCATAGGGTTCACAGCCTGTCCGGTTATCGCACAATTAAAGAGGAAAGTGGCGAACTGTAAATGAGTCCACCACCAAGCATGCAGTACTTCTACCCATTTTACCTACTTGATATCGTTTATTTGTTTCTGTCAAACGCCATTTGTACGAAGTTGTGAAGAGAAACTAGATTCAGGCAATTTGGAGAAAACCAGAATCCATCAGCAAAAAAATATTGCGTCCCCACAACCAAACTTGGCTATTAAAGTCAACTACTTTTATGCTTCAATTTATCGCTCATTGTCATTTGCGAACAGACTAACAACGTACATAGTTCACCTGAATTTTAGCCAGTCGAGATAACAAAGAACATATTATATACAATAATGTTAAAATTATCATACCAAGTCTCACTAAACAGTTATCCCCCTTACGACCAATTTTAGGAACATTCAACAGTGGTATTCGGTTATTGTTTATTTCTTAAAAAATGCAAATATCTTCTCCTTTTTCTTTTTGTTTCAGGTGGCAAGAATGGGACCAGTTCATGACTTCATAGAGGTTTTAATATGACTGCATGTTTTCGAGTCCATATCTGATAATCTATTACTGGGAAGTGATACATTTGAAAGTGAAACTGAAATGGACAAATTCAACACGGTTTCTACAAACTATAGATAATTATTTATTTTAAAAAAAAAAATAGAAAAAAAGCTCAACCCCGTAACATTAAAAATATACAGTGGTGTAGAGAGGTCCTACTACATATGCAGAACATTGCAAAACAACTGTGATTGAATTGAATTGAAAGTCTTTATTTATCGAGGGTGACCCAATTAGTTTATACTAATCTTCCTTGGGGCCCTCTGTAACAAATACATGATACAAAATACAAGAAAGGCAAGATACATAAGATGCGAGACGTATCAATGGTTTTACTTTAAATCTTATCCTGCATACCGGATAAGGTTATCCGCGTGTTGCATTGGTGACGGAAAGTCTGATCATACACATGGGGGAAGATAAAAGTCGCGCGCTGATATCAACAATGACAGTTGCATGACGTCATTGTGTAAATAAACATGCACAGAATATAAATGATATGCAAGGAATCAATCATGGGTATCCGATAGGGAATTCCAACACGAATTATAAATGTTTCAATCGGAACCTCGGCAGAGCCTCGGTTTTGATAAAAAAAAAAAATATACCACGTATTGGAATTCCCGATCTTCACCGGATACCCATGACAGATTATTATCATATTTATTCATATTAGAAGGAAGGAATTATCTTATTTATTTGTTTTATAGAAACACCACGTAAGTCATGATATGCAAGGAAACTAATCAATCATGGGTATCCGATAGGGAATTCCAACACAAGGTATAAATGTTTTAATCGGAACCTCGGCAGAGCCTCGGTTTTGATAAAAAAAAATTATACCTCGTGTTTGAATTCCCGATCTTCACCGGATACCCATGACAGATCTTATAATATTTATTCATATTAGAAGGAAGGTATTCTGTTATTTATTTATTTTTTATAGAAACACCACGTAAGCCATTTTAATTACTTGTAGGTGCTTTAATCAAGGCTTGATACCAAGTACATAATAACATAACGGCGGGAATGGTTGTTAAATGCATGTCGTCATTATATTCGATTGGAATCTTCGTTTTACGAAATATGTTAATTGACATAATGCAAGAAGACGGGCGTTTGGTTTATTGGCAACAATAGTTTAATGTACTTATCGACGATAATAATAAAACTTTTAAACAGGTATAGAAATTAAGGCACCTGCAAAATATGCATTATCGTGTGATCGTTGTTATTATCCTAAGAAGTTATTCGATTTTTGACCGTTGACAAAGTTGTCCATTATTTTGTCATAATCCATTATTTTGTCATAATTATGTAATTTAAATTGACAGAAACTGATAAAACATGACACAATGGGCATTTTTTATTGTCAGCCTACCCACGCCAGGTACCATGTTTTTGATCATACGATTAATATCATATTGAATATTAAATGCAAATTTGTCCTAGGCGACGTTAACACAGAGACGCTAAATTGACCGACATGCTGTTTGTTTTGAACTCGTAATAAATAATGTTTGGTGAAACGGATACTTGATGCCGGTCGACAGTTTAGTTGCAACCGTTCTGCAAAAGCAATATCATTCGCTAAATTGACGTTCCATAACTAATTATTGTTAATAGACGCAGTAATGACAGAGTGGCTGCGGCTAAGTCAGAGTTAAGTGTTTAACATTATAGGTTATAAGTTACATTAATAGCCCGAATTGATGGTAAAGAATACTATACTCTGTGATTAAGTCGGAATAATACACGGAAAATAAGACCAACGGGATATGCATAAATATAATACAAGGGACATATATCATTTCAACAGATTGCGATTTTCATGGAAGATAAATTAAGTTAAACACATGATTAATTTTATTGCATGGTTTTCTGTAGCATAACTTGTTCTTAGTAGCTTTAAGAAAACTAACTCGAGTTTGTGATTTATGCTATTCAGTTGACATGTCACATGCGTAAATCCTTAATTTGGTATTAACAATGAGCTTTTAATAAGTACTTGGAGAAAAAAGTAGATTTATGGATTGAATGTGCAGTTAATTAGCGGTGTAACGTGCAATATGATTCCACGCTAATCGTAATATTCAGACAAGTTGCGCAATTACTGTTCGAGTTCGGTACTCATATTTGCGATATATTGGGATAACAAAATGACCATAGACGGTAATAAATTGTGTCGTATGATTTAGAAAGACAGCCATCATCAATGCATCGGGTAAGGCAACGTATAATTATAACTGAAACATATATTTAATATATCAGGTTTATGACCAGATGGTTGTGGACCCGATTGGTTGATTAAAAGGTAAACAAAGTGCAGACATGCGTCAAGTGGATTTTTTTTTTCAAACGAGTACGCATATTGGTAGGTATGTGTATTTAAATTCCCGCCGAACATTAAGGCACAGTAGAGTCTGGAGGATTGTACATTTGATTGAAAGATGGTCAGTTTGATCATATTTAAAATGACTGGAGCTGAAGAATTATAAGTGCAAATGCAAATACGATTACAAACCAGCGAAATGTGTTGCAGTAGATATTAAAGTCAAACGGGAAATGTAGCATTTCAAGGACCACAGTCAACCACAAACACCCTAAGAAAAAACTGATAACAAACGAAGTTGCATATTCAGTGCGTGTATGTACTAAACAAGGCCCCATTACCCTCCCGATTGCATTATGTTGGTCTAGAAAACACGAAGCTCCAGTTAGTCATTAATATTAACTCATATCATATGTTAGGGCCATAATAAAAGTAGATATTCCTGTTTGCCATGATCGACATATGTGACAGTGTTTGTGTCCGCGAGGCGCTTTTTGCCTACGGCGCTTTATGTCTGCACAAAAATCTGTGAAAATGACGCAGTTTGTCGGGGCAGCGCTTTTTGTCGGTTCCAAGTGTGAAAACGTGCCTCGCGGACAAAAAGCACTGTCACAGACGTACATTTGTAACACAAACCGCATTTGATATGAAACTGAAGCACATCATCACGGTTTATATTTTGTACTCGGGATCGACTCCAATCATCATTCAAGCTCGCCTTTAATCCATAGGAGACGTATATTTCTACAATTCATCCAACATTGGGTTTTGAAGGATGTTTACAATCCCCGCATCAGAAAAGCGTCGTGCTAAGAAGTGGACTACGGCGCCATATAAACATATAGGTAGGATACCCGTATGTCGAATATATTGTTCCGATGTGTTTAAACTCCTTCCACATTCGTTTGCATAATTCAGTGTCATTATATAGTTCTTACAGTCAGACTAGCTGATGATACCTTTATACATAAGCACTTGTACAGAACACATTATTAGGTCAACATATATTCTCTATATACGGAACATCAGAGTATAAATGGAACAGCATAGTTTGAGAAAAAAAACGTGTTGACTGAATCAGCCATTGTTAAGATGGATAAGAGGTCATATGGATGACGGTGTCAAATAATTCTAAACCTCTTTCGCATATCTGCATTTAACGCTATGTCATTGGATCAAACCTAACACGTGACGTCGTTTTTAAAAAAAAAAAATGTGCGCTTGCTTGAACTTTTCTTGGCTGAATTACCTTTCTTGCACGATCATCATTATATTAGGAATGTTCCTGATTATATCAATTATTTTGTTTTACCTGGTATTCTCAATCGTTCTGAATCAAATGGTTGAAATTATCATAAGGTTGGAATTATACAAAATTAATATCAGTGTCTTCTGACTTTATTAGATTTGTGTAGTGAATCGGCAAAACTTCAACATGCATCTACTTCATAAAATTAAATGTAATCTGACATGGTATTTGTAAAAACATACGTTGAAATTGCCATATATAGACAAGCATACAAGTAAGTTTGTAAGTCAGTAAGTAAATCATTTGTTAACAGAGCCTGTGTTATATGCAAATCAACATGCAACAAACAGTTTTTTTTATTTTAAAAGGAGAACGATACCTACCCATTAAACCTAGTATATGTCATACGAACAGAAATATGTCACATAAAGACGTGCTATGTATTATATTTCGTCAAGTAAACTATGAGTTGGGGTAGTATCTATTTCGGTGTCAAGTTAGTAAACATATATGCACACTATTATTTGAATTAGCTGTCCAAAACAATTCTTAAATCTGATTATCAAAATGATTAATTTACGATGCCTACCTAACTGTACACGATAATCTCTATTTATTACATTTCTGTGAGTGAAAGATTTGGATTTCATTGTGAAGGATTGATTGTTGCATTGAGTTGCGTGTGAATTAAAATGTCATTCATATCTAGACCCAAATTAAAAATGAATAACTTACATTCTCATCACAAATGACACATATGCTGCCAAAAAATCCACAGATAAATAGGGGTCAAATATCTTCTAAGAAAGAACTTATCCCATGAATGAATGCTCTCTTTAAAAACATAAACACTGAAATGCCATAATATTGTATTCATACACTCATTTCCATATAAGCAAAATAAATTAAAAACTCACAATGTTAACATGAAATGTAACAAATAGATCAACAATGTGATATAAAACAAAAATAGCACTTTAAATTAGTGAAAATGCCTTTTTTTACAAAAAGAAATGAGAATTATTTATTGACGCTATTATGCGACTACCCCAGGCCGACACTTCCTATGTTGCAATGGGTGTGCTACACCTGAAAGAATATTCATACTCGCTAAATATTAATTAATTCCGAACACAAAAAATACCTAACTGTTACGTTGAATTATGACGTCCATAATGTGTTGTTGACGTCGACGTCATCCGTCGATAATGTGCAATAAAGCGAATAATTTTGGTAAACATATATAAACTGATTTAAAATGTAATAAATATAGTATTTAACTGTTTGGATCGATTATAGGGAAACCCTTCACTCTATGGTAGGCGTGTTTTGTTTTTTTAATCACTCGCATACTCTCGTTCGTGAAAAGAACAACACGTCTACCATCTCGTGAAGGATTTCTCTATAATCGAAATCAGCAATTAAATAAATCTCTATATAATAATAATAATAATAATAAAGATAATAATTTAACGAGAGAACTCATTTGAAACTAGTCAATCTACCATGAGGCCCTCAAGAATACAATATATATAATTTTTACAAATAAAAATGCATTTAAAGTGGTATATTCAGTAAAATGGAAATATGTTTAAATATAATTGCTAGGTCTTCATACCCTTAGATAAAGTTTCAGAATAGAGAAAACAAAACAGGAATTCCAGACAAAAGACAGGATTATAAAATTTAAAGTGTTATACAAAGGGTCTCTCTATAAGTGTAATTAGAGAAACCCTGTTATAAACAATAATATTTTGTAACAAAAGATATACTTACATAAACGTACCAGGGGTGGCCAACGAGTTTTAAAATAGGTTAATTTCTAACTCGAATAACCTTTATGACTCAACCGATACTCTCGTGAAAGTGCACAGCGATTAAGAATATATTTTCGGGAAGTTTATATTGCATTTAAATGATAAAATGTTAGAAACAGCAATTTTTCACTAGTCAATATAACGAAACTTAAACCATAAATACGGTTGTTATTTACTCGTTGCTTATAAATAGGACCTCTCTAAGGTCTGTTATAAACATTCAAAGTTTTATCCACAGCTTTACATTTTCATCCGGGGGTGGCCAATGCATTTTAGAATATATTAAGTTCTAACTCAAATAACCTTTATTAATCACCCGATATTTTGATATCCTATTGTAAGTATACAGCCAGTACGAGTTTATTTACAGGAAATTTATATTGTTGTATTTTTATACTATCAATAAATGATAAAAGGCTAGAAAGAGCTTATTTTTCACTAGTCAAGATAACGATGAGTGATTACTCTCTTGTCGAAGTTCATAGGGCAGCTGACGATACAAACTTCAATATATGCGCATTATATCATTCACAATTAGCCCCCACACCTTGCTTGTTACCTTTACCGTAGTTATATCATTCACAATTAGCCCCCACACCTTGCTTGTTACCTTTACCGTAGTTATATCATCCACAATTAGCCCCCACACCTTGCTTGTTACCGTTACCGTAGTTATATCATCCACACCGTAGTTATATTATCCACAATTAGCCCCCACACCTTGCTTGTTACCGTTACCGTAGTTATATCATCCACACCGTAGTTATATCATCCACAATTAGCCTCCACACCTTGCTTGTTACCTTTATTATATCATCCACAATTAGCCCCAACATCTTGCTTGTTACCTTTACCGTAGTTATATCATCCACAATTAGCCCCCACACCTTGCTTGTTACCTTTACCGTAGTTATATCATCCACAATTAGCCCCCACACCTTGCTTGTTACCTTTATTATATCATCCACAATTAGCCCCACACCTTGCTTGTTACCTTTACCGTAGTTATATCATCCACAATTAGCCCCCACGCATTGCTTGTTACCTTTACCGTAGTTATATCATCCACAATTATCCCCCACACCTTGCTTGTTACCTTTACCGTAGTTATATCATCCACAATTAGCCCCCACACCTTGCTTGTTACCTTTACCGTAGTTATATCATCCACAATTATCCCCCACACCTTGCTTGTTACCTTTACCGTAGTTATATCATCCACAATTAGCCCCCACACCTTGCTTGTTACCTTTACCGTAGTTATAACAAAACAGAACTAGTCGTCTGTGGACGATATATTCTAAGTTGTTGTTTGACGCGCTTGAGAGGGTGGGGTGGTTTAGTACTGAAATCAACAAGTACCATTCATTGTACAGCACTGTATCCAAAATTAAACAGAAGTATGACTAGTAAATTGTCTTGAGTCAGTCCTGAAGAAGTATAGATGTAAAATGTCAGAATGTCAGAAATATAATACAGAGTTCAATAAGTGCCTCTATTTCATATAAAAAGTGCAAGTGCGTTCATTTTAGTTTTTTTTACTGTAATGTTTGGCCTAGAAAACAAGATTTTTTTTGTCGTATAACTAGTACAGATTATTATAAACCACGGGTTTTGTAGTCGAATATATTATATGTGTGTATTTTTCTATGTAACTGGATCGTTGGACAACTGTTTGTTTAGGCACGGTAGAGGGCCGTGAGTAAGGTCTCGTACGAGCACCTGTTATATTTGAGGGCTCGTCCAGAAGCACTCTGAGAATTATAAATTCAGGGAAGAATTTTATACTGGGAACAGGTAAATAGTGAATAATCTATAGCCAACAGTGTGTCCTCGATAGCTTAGGAATAAAAGCACTGCTAAGCCAGAGATTCTGCGTTCGAGTCCCGGTTGAGGCCTGGTATTTAAACCACCTGTTTTATTTTTGGTTCATTATTTGCCCTTAGTGATATATATGGCTAAAGAAGAAATATTCGATATACCACGCCGAGACTTGGAAACTATGTTGGGTTACCACAGTTTATTATATTTGCAAACAAAGACTTGGTAATAAATATCATACATATCAGCTCCAGTCCTTAAACTAACCTGGGAGTAATACATTGAATCAGAACAACGCAGGGCATCCCGATTTACCACAGATGATTGAAATTGCACTAGCATTGTCTTCGCCATGCTTCAACAATTGGGTTGGGACGAGCTTCAAGTACGGCGACGGCAGGTGATGATGTATCGAGTTGTACGTCAGCTTGAAGAAATTCCAGCATCGTTTCACCTACATCCTACAAGAAGAGCCTTCACGGGATATAAATATCTTTACCGGAGTTTACGCCTAAAGTGGCTCCTCTTCCTCTTAGGAATCTGACTTCGAAACTATCTACCGTTCAGTATAATCAATGCCCAATCCATCGATTCTTTCCGAGTAGGGAAAGATGCGGTGATCCACTAGCTTCCAACCAGAGATGTTTAATATGTTATAGCTCCACCTGCACATTTCACTACATGTTCATAGTTCACATCATGTGCGAGTATGTTCCAGAACAACCCGGCATATTAAAGCAAACAGAAGACGAAAACACCTAACAATCAGTCTTATATCATAATTGGTTGTAGTTCCCAAAACTGCCAAACAGTATAATCAACATATGCGAATAGGAGATTACACTTGAATAAATGGCATACACGTGTGTAAAGTACCAAAATGGCTATACATTAAGCCTAACGATTATTTAGACGTATGGCTGACGTATCTGTTATGGTATGCAAAGGCGAAAATTGTGAAGTATTGTGTAAACAAGAGTTCTTACTGATCCTGTAAGATCATCAATCCCCATATTTGTGGCTTCAAAGCAGAATATCGCTTAAGTCGGTGCTAGGAGGCGTGAGAGTTGTTGCTCTTTACATTACCTCTCATGAACAGACTAATAAAACCTAGTCAGCTACTTTTATCTCTTGTTTGTGCTTGTTGCTACCAAGGGATTCCCTTTTCAGTATTTATTATCATTCACACTAGCGTTTGTTTAGTGCTGTGTGACGGCCGTAAAAGGTAGCCCCGACTACAAATCAGTAGTGTTATTACTTACTGGTCCTTTGAGATCATCAAGCCCAATCTTTGTGGCTTTAAAGTAGAATATCGCTTAAGCCAGTACTATGAGACGTGAGAGGTGTTGTACTTTACATAACCTCTCATGAACAGACTCAATAAAACCGAGTCTGCTACTTTTATCTCTTGTTTGTGTTTGTTGCTACCAAGGGATCACCTTTTCAGTATTTATTATCCTTCACACTAGCGTTTGTTTAGTGCTGTGTGGCGGTCGTAAAAAGTCGCCCGACTATAAATCAGTAGTGTTATTACTTACTGGTCCTTTGAGATCATCAAGCCTAATCTGTATGTGGCTTTAACATAGAATACCACTTAAACCGGTACAAGGAGGCGTGAGAAGTGTTTCTCTTTAGATTACCTCTCATGAACAGATTCACTAAAACCGAGTCTGCTACTTTTAGCACTTGTTTGTGTTTGTTGCTTCCAATGGATCCCCTTTTCAGTATTTATTATCCTTCACACTAGCGTTTGTTTAATGATGTGTGGTAGCCGTAACAAGTTGTCCCGCCTACAAATCAGTAGTGTTATTACTTACTGGTCCTTTGAGATCACCAAGCCCAGTCTTTGTGGCTTTGACGTAGAATATCGCTGAAGCCGGTGCTAGTAGGCGCGAGAGGTGTTGCTCTTTACATTACCTCACATGAACAGACTTAACAAAACCGAGTCTGCCACTTTTATCTCTCGTTTGTGTTTGTTGCTACCAAGGGATCGCCATTTCGGAATGTATTAGCATTCACACTATAGCGTTTGTTTAGTGCTGCGTGGCGGTCGTAAAGAGTCGCCGCGAATAAAAATCAGTAATGTTATTACTTACGGTCCTTTGAGATCATCAAGCCCATCGTTATTAAGTAGAATATCGCTTAAGCCGGTGCTAGGAGGCGTGAGAGGTCTTGCACTGCACATTACCTCTCATAAACACACTCAATAAAGCCGAGTCTGCTACTTCTACTGGTTTGTGTTTGTTGCTTCCAAGGGATCCCTTTTTTCAGTATTTATTCTCTCTTGTTTGTGTTGTTGTTTCCAAGGGACCCCATTTTCATTATGTATTTACGTATTTAAGGGTACTGCTAAGATGTCAGTCAACAATAGTTGGCAAGACACAAGACATAAAATTCAGGATTTTTTCACCAGCTTAAATTTTAAGATACAAGATACAGAAGACATGGGAAACAAAAAGAAAATTGTTAAAATAGTTAGTTTTTGTCACGAACACAGTTATATATTGAAAACAACATAAAATATGATGGTAAACACATGTCAGACTATACTGTATTGCAGCTTAATTTATAAGCAACACATTAAATCAAGTTTACTTATATAGAATAGAATAGAATAGTTTATTTCATACAAAAGGCCATAGGCCCATGAGTACACAAATGCTTATTTAACAATATACAAAATATCAATAGGTGGTGATACAGTACCTATTATCAAGTGATTAATCATGGTTCAACTGAAGTATACTTGTTATAGCAATGAAGTATGCATATACTCCTATCAAATGTAGGTATATACATGGAAATATGAACTAAATATGATTTTAGAATTTGAGTTGACGAGGAGAATCTTATGTATTATTATACAATAATTCATTATATATTATAAATTGTATATACAGAAGTGTTCTAATTTCGATTTTGAAATATAAAAAAAATAGACGATAAAAAACACGCATTTTTCAAAACTCACCATTTGATCAAACATTTGATCATACAATATAATAATACATTTAAACAAAAAGCCGTAGTAAGTATCGCCGGTATATACATGTTATAACAAATATTAGATGCAAGCAATATACATAGTTTTACTTCTTAAAGGGAGTACATCAGGCTTTTCATGGGGGTCTAGGTGTCCGACTTAAAATTGACAAATATTGATATTTTCTATTCTACTTGGCCAAAACATAATGAATGAGCCTAAAAAGTATTCCCTTATTTGCAAAGAAATTCATTCTGCACAGTAATACGTGCTATCCTAGGTGACGCACCAGGGTTAATTTCAGCATTTTACGTCCGATTCCGTTCTAGCTATATGGTGTTTTCAAAGTTTAGACATTAACAAAATGGTTCTAACATCATATTTTGATTGATATAAGTGTTTTATCATGAACTGGAACAATTTTATAATTTAAGATGTTTCTAGAAAAATCCTGATGTACCCCCTTTAATTCGTGTTAGAGATCAAAAACAAAACAGCATCATAAACAAATAGGTCACAAGTATAACGATTTTAACTGAAATGGAAAACTTATTTTTCAGTGCATAGTTACGTGTAATAGATAAGACAGCACCTCGGCGAATTGTTAGCAGTTCATATCCTACTAAGTGTAAGTACATCGTAAGTCCACCGAACTAGCTTACTGCCTATATTTTTGCCTGTAAAATATATGACATAGATCACGCGCTTTATAAAAAAAAATCGTTTATGTACACAATCTTATTAATATAGTTTTAACTCATTAGTACAGACCTTAAGATTTAGGTCATTCGGATCTGATCTAATATAAATAGTACCTCGAAGTAAACAAAAAAAGCGTTAACAATGTACAAACGGAAAAGTAAATACAAACGTTGTTTTTAACTTTTGGATATGCCAGATGGTTATGAAAGTTTTTGGTTTCCAAATAACTCTCACATTTGACTAACGCAATAACTTCTTAAATTTAATCACAGCTAAAATACTCTAGTTTCATATCTTAGACAGTTTTATTCCGTAATTTATTTATCCCAGTAACGATAAAAACACAAAACATTAGTGCAATGTTGGGTCATCTAGTTAAAATTCATTTTTTCACAACAAGTTTTCGTGCTAATTATATCAACGAAATTAATAAAATCGTATTTCTCGTCCTCGCTATTTTATGTTATATTAACTGTTCACAGGTGTTTGCCTACGTGAAATTCATTTACTAAAACATCAATACGACACATATCGCAGTCCATAGTCATGGGTGTTCGGTATCCAGTATGATATTAGTTATGATATATGGTTCGGCTGATATATGGTTCGGTTAAACAATGTTTTATATAAAAATAAATATAATAATAATGTTTGGGGATGATTAAAATCGGCAAACAAGGACACGCTTGTTGGTAAGGTTTGACTGAAGCACTGGTATATGTTACAACAGCCGTGTGCTTTTTTTTTTTAATGTATTGTATTTTAGAGATGCGAACAAAAAATAAAATAAGCAATAAGCAACCTCTAACAGGCATTTAGACTCCTTTATTTCTTGGGTATGATTAAGTTTTTCTATTCTGTTTAACCCAATATGCCCATCCATTAAAATGCTACTATATAGATTGCTCACATGCAAAATTATCGGAACCAATCAGATTGCAGATCGTGGCATTTGTTATATACTGTTTAAGGCCAAAAATAATTTCGAGCCTTATATATATAAGGCTTTTTTTTTTTAAACCATACAATGTTAAGATATTTCAAAAATGTTACACGAAATTGCTACGGAATAAATCTGCTTGGTTTCGACAATATGGCATTTGAGTACTCTGTATCAATCGTATTCGGGACCATATTTATCAAGTCTTTATGGTGTTATTGGAATGTTATTGTAAAGAACTGCACAAACACAAATAGACTCGCATTCTATTGAAATAATACACTCATCTTACAAAGCAACACATGTGTTTTAAAAGCATTTATCTTTAATGTAGATATGTGTCGAATTTGAAATATATCAATCTTTAAAGAAGTCAATAATAATAATAATAATAATTATAATAATAATACATTCATCTTCTTCTTCTTCTTCTTCTTCTTCTTCTTCTTCTTCTTATTATTATTATTAGAAGTATTATGTTTTATTATTATTATCAACATCATTATTCTTATTTTTCTTATTATTATTAATATTATTACTATTATTATTATTATTATTCTTTCTGTTTATTATTATTATTATTATTTTTATTCTTTCTGTTTATTATTATTATTATTATTATTATAATATTTGTTTATTATTATTATTATTATATTTGTTTATAATTATTAATATCATTATTATAATTATATTTGTTTATTATTATTATTATTATTATTATAATTAATTATTATTATTATATTTGTTTATTATTATTATTATTATTATTACTATTATTATTATTATTATTATTATTATTATTATATTTGTTTATTATTATTATTATTATTATTATTATTATATTTGTTTATTATTATTATTATTATTATATTTGTTTATTATTATTATTATTATTATATTGGTTTATTATTATTATTATTATTATTATTATATTTGTTTATTATTATTATTATATTATTATTATTATTATTATTATTATTATATTTGTTTATTATTATTATTATTATTATTATAACAATTCAACAAAGTTTTCTTTTCGGATCTATGTAATCCGTCGAAACATTCACGCTAATCCATTTAAAATATGAGAAAAATCTACTTCCATTATCGGTTACTGAAAAAGCATGAACATTAGTTGTGTGTAAGGCTCTAAGGTATAGATTAGATCTAGTCAGAGTCAATGTATCGGTATGAAACTCATCTTTTTTTCCCATTTCTAAACCTTTACATATTCAACTATAGGTTTGCATGAATAGTTTCGCTTTGTTCGTATTGATGTCTGTATAATGTCATAAATAGTGAAACCCTTCCGAGGCTTATTAATTAGTGAAAGAAATCAAAGCAACACCGTTGTATCTCATAAAATGAAGAGTTTTGACTTCTTCTTTTGATGCCTTAGTTACAAATCGATCGACAAACGTTGTGAGTTACTCCTTTCCAGGATGGTTCTTCGTTCTATACGAAAGCAATGTTTGAATAAACTGTTTTTGTTTATCTTTTATACATTTTTTAAAACAGTTTGTCAGTAAATTTTCTAATCCAAGAGTTTGCAAATTGCTGGACTTTCTCTGCATTTGACATCGACTTTATCAGCACCACGATGATTCAACCTCATAAACCACATACATCGATTCCGTTTAGAAAAAGCGATCAAATATTTTTAGAGTCAACATATTGGCGATTATAACTTGTATTTCAACGAAAATGTTAACATCGTATATGTAATAAATAATTTCAAAAACTCAAATAACATTGTTGTATTTATTTATGCTCCAAATGTATGCATATGTACCTGAGAAAATAATGTTCTCTTTTAATGCTATTGTCCATTAACTAGCTAAAGGTAGTTTGTCATTAAAGATATATCTATTACACGTCGGGTATTGCATTACCATTTCCGACGAATCGTCCATATGTCAGTCAAATGTCACATCTGAAATGGGTTTGTACAGGTTAATTACAGGCTTTTAAACATTTCGGCATTATCGACACATTACGTTGCACTTATGGGTGAAACGTTTTCTACAGGCCCGTAACCAGATACCCTAGTATCCTTTGCTCGTGTAGTTAATTTGCGTGCCGGTGATATAACAAACCCTAACTGATACCTATTTGGGGTACAGTTAAAGAAAATTGAGATTCGTAATTGAAAAGCTGGTTTCAAGTTTGGACATTTTTACCTTAACTGCGGCATATTTCAGGCTTAAGTAGACTCTTCATGTTGGATAAGTTTTGTTCAAATTCATGACTGTATAATGCCATAAATAGTGAAAAATGTCAAAAGAGAACATAAATCTGGAAATCAGTAGAATTGATGGTTTAATCGCCATGCGTGACACAATCAATATAACCGGCATTGAACGAGTACAGCGAGTATTTATGGTTTTAGTAAATAAGAATGACACATGCAGCATTACAGAAATGATTTGTAGATTATGTTAAAATGAGCATAACTCCGCCATGACTATTGACTAGTCGCATTATAAAACTAGAACTATCACTGAAAGCGATGAATACCCCACGCTTACATTTTAAGTCAAACAAAGGTCCATATCTATGTAATAAATTAGGCAATCAACAATGGGTGATGTAGAGG
>JAWPHD010019299.1:0-36307 GCA_037043455.1 Cyrtodaria siliqua
GTTTTTTGTCAATAGGGAAGACCGTATTGACAGATGTTAATACGGAACTTATTGACAGATGTCAATAGGGACCTTAATGACACATAGAGTGACTATTTTCTTAAGGGACCTTATTAGCAGATGGTTTTTGTTTTGCCAATAGGGACCTAATTGACAGATGTCAATAGGGACCTTATTAACAGATAGAGTCAGCATTTCCTAAAAAATGGTGTTTCTGTTGTCAAAAGGGACCATATTGAAATATGTCAGTAGGGACCTTTTTGGCAGATAGAGTCATTATTTTCTTAAGAGACCTTATTGACACACGGTGTTTGTTTTGTCAACATGGACCTTATTGACAGATTGACAGATGGCGTCAGGATGGTCTGAAGGTTCGTTATGGACAGACATAGTCTGTGTTGTCTATAGAGAGCATATTGACGCATGGCGTAAATATTGTTAAAAGGGATCGTATTGATAGATGGCGTCTTTATTGTACATAGGTACATTGTTGACAAATGAAGTTTGTATTGGATACAGGTACCTTAGTAACAGATGATGTTGGTATTGTCCAAAGAAACCTTATTGACAGATAGAGTTCATAGTGTATATAGAGTCCCAATTGATGGATTGTGCCTATATATATAAGAACCGTATTGACAGATTACGTAGACATTGTCTATAGGGACCTTTTTGACAGATGGTGTCAGTATTTTCAATAGGGACGTTATCGACAGATGACGTCAGTATTGTCTATACGGACCATATTTACAGGTGGCGTCATTACTGTTGATAGAGTATCTTATCGACAGATGGCGTCAATGTTGTTGATAGTGACCTTATTGACAGATCGCTTCAGTATTGTATATATGAACCTTATTGACAGATTTTGCCATCATTGTTGATTGGGACCTTATTAACAGATAACCTCAGTATTTTTTATCAGGAACTTATTAAGAGAGTGCGCTTGTTTGGTCAATAACGACGTTATTGATACATGGAGTTAGTGTGGTCAATACTATTATCCTAAGGGGCAATAATAACAGCCATCGATAACACTGTCCTAAGGGGCCATATCAACAGCTATCGATAACACTGTCCTTAGGGGCCATATCAACAGCTATCGATAAAACTGTCCTCAGGGGCCATATCAACAGCTATCGATAACACTGTCCTAAGGGGCAATATCAACAGCTATCGATAACACTGTCCTAAGAGGCAATATCAACAGCTATCGATAACACGGTTCCCAGGGGCCATATCAACAGCTATCGATAACACTGTCCTCAGGGGCTATATCAACAGCTATCGATAACAATGTCCTTAGGGATCACATCAACAGCCATCGATAACACTGTCCTTAGGGGCCATATCAACAGCTATCGATAAAACTGTCCTCAGGGGCCATATCAACAGCTATCGATAACACTGTCCTAAGGGGCCATATCAACAGCTATCGATAACACTGTTCTCAGGGGCAATATCAACAGCTATCGATAACACTGTCCTAAGGGAAATATCAACAGCTATCGATAACACTGTCCTTAGGGGCCATATCAACAGCTATCGATAACACTGTCCTCAGGGGCAATATCAACAGCTATCGATAACACTGTCCTTAGGGGCCATATCAACAGCTATCGATAACACTGTCCTAAGGGGCAATATCAATAGCTATCGATAACACTGTCCTCAGGGGCCATACCAACAGCTATCGATAACACTGTCCTAAGGGGCAATATCAACAGCTATCGATAACACTGTCCTAAGGGGCAATATCAACAGCTATCGATAACACTGTCCTCAGGGGCCATATCAACAGCTATCGATAACACTGTCCTAAGGGGCAATATCAACAGCTATCGATAACACTGTCCTCAGGGGCCATATCAACAGCTATCGATAGCACTGTCCTTAGGGGCAATATCAACAGTTATCGATTACACTGTCCTAAGGGGCAATATCAATAGCTATCGATAACACTGTCCTCATGGGCTATATCAACAGCTATCTATAACACTGTCCTAAGGGGCAATATCAACAGCTATCGATAAACTGTCCTCAGGGGCCATATCAACAGCTATCGATAACGCTGTCCTAAGGGGCAATATCAACAGCTATCGATAAACTGTCCTCAGGGGCCATATCAATAGCTATCGATAACACTGTCCTAAGGGGCAATATCAACAGCTAGCGATAGTACTGTCCTCAGGGGCCATATCAACAGCTATCGATAACACTGTCCTCAGGGGCTATATCAACAACCAACGTTACTACTGTACTTAGGGGCAATATCAGCAGCTGCCGTAAGTAGTGTCATCAGGGCCAATATTAACAGCTGTCGTTAGTACTGTCCTAATGGGCAATGTCAACAGCTGGCGTAAGTAGTGTCCTCAGGGCCAACACCATCAGCTAGCATTAGTAGTGTCCTCATGGCCAATATCAACAGATAGCGTAAGAACTGACCTCATGGGAATATCAACAGCCAGCGTTTAAACAACCATAAGGATATTATCTAAATCTAGCGATAGTACTATCCTAAGGGGCAGTATCAACAGCTAGCGTAAGCACTGTCCTCTGTGGCCATATCAACTACTAGATTTAGTACTGTCCTAAGGGGCAATATCAGCAGCTAGCGACAGTACTGTCCTATCGGTCAATATCAATAGCTGGCGTTAGTACTGTCCTTAGGGGCAATATCAGCAGTTGGCGTTAGTACTGTCCTCAGACGGAATATAAACAACTAGGTTTAGTACTGTCCTCTGGGGCCATATCAACAGCTAGTTTTAGTACCGTCCCTAGGGGCAGTATCAGCAGCTAGCGATAGGAAAGTCCTCAGGGGCCATAGCAACAGCTAGGGTTATTACTGTTATTAGGGACAATATCAAAGCTCGTTCAGTACTCTCCTCAGGGGCAATATCAACAGCTAATAATATCCTAAGGGGCACTATCATAACCTAGAATTAGTACTATCCCCAGGGGCCATATCAACAGCTAGCTATTACTGTTCTAAGGGGCAATATCAGCGGCTAGTGTGATAGTGTAATTTTCTCAAAAAATGCTGCAGACTTGCAGAAATCACTGGAGTTGTTTTATGACTACTTCGAAAAATGGGCAAGTAGTTGTATACACTGCGAAAACTAAAGTAATGGTTTTTTTTAGAAAAGGTGGCATTCTTCAAAGTTATAGACAATTTATATTAAATGGTGTTACCCTACTGTATATAATGCTATATAAGTGTACATGTTTATTGATTCAGTTGTTTCTGTTTCTATAATGTTTCTATAAATAGCACATATATAAACAGCTGGATTGTGTAATATTTTTAAACAATATGTTTGGTTTACATCCCGTGTTTATATTCTATTCTAGTAATTTCTAATTTATTTTTTAACCTAGAATGTTCCATGTTAGTATATAAAGCTGACCTTAGTAAAATGTGCAGGTTTTCAGTATTATTATTCAAAGTGTAGTATCTGGTTCATTATTTTAACTGGATATTGGATGCTGTGAATTGGAATGTTGTTGTGCACATCCAGTGCCATTGGATTATTAAATTATTTAGACTATTGTGAATTAATAAACAAGGAAAGACTTTCAATGAAATAAGATTAAAAGGACACTTGACGAATATTATTCAAGTGACACTTAGGCCTACCAATATTATTTGGACTTTATTCGTATATTGGGTTTTACAGAAATACTAGATCCATTTTATGTATTTTATGTAAGGGAATAGTTTTCATTTTCATTGTAGTATTTAAATAAATTTGTCAAGTTGATATATTTTAAAAATAGGTCTTGCTGGTTTTACTTCCTTTCTTGTTACATTTTACCAGTAACAATGGTGAGATACTTGAAATCGTTAGTAGTTTTACGTATTTAGATATTGTCTTTACTACAGTTGGTTCATTTTCTGAAATGTTAACTGGCCAAGCGTTAAAAGCCATTTTTTAGCTTGAAACATGTTTATACACATTCATTGACTTACCGCCAAAACATGTATTCGAGATATTTGATAAACTTATATATACTATTCTGTCATATGGCTGTGAAGTATGGGGATTTCCCCTAGCCAACAGTGTTGAACATGTTCATACACAGTTAAGTGATATTTGTGTAAAGAAGTGAACCAGCAAAGTCAGAGATCTTTAAAGCAATTATGGATTCTACCATGTTTGGTTTCATCAAAGGGTGGTAACATCAATGCATTCTTAACAATTGTTGAACAATGTTTGAATGATGTTTATATACAAGAATGGAATATAATTAATCCAGAGCGTTGTTTTACCGAAATATTTCAAATTTTGATTTACAACCTTACTTTAATATTGTTAACAATAAATGCACACGTTAATCAATTTCAAAACTTCGTGTATGGAAATGGGCAGATAGTCCAGAAATAGAGTTCATTTAGACGAGAGAAGAGTACCATTTTGTTTTATTTGTCCATTGTATAATGATTTACGTAAGAAATACGTGTCAAGTGTTTATTTCCAACGACCAAATATGTTCAAATTTATAATGCTGCTAAAAAGTGAAAACGAAAGGGAAGTCTTTAATTTTGGATTGTTTATACTCAAAGCATTTAAATTACGTTAAATTATATTTTCCTTCTCCCAAGTAAATCTATTTTTTTCTTATGGATAAGCACAACAAAATTGAAGCAGTCTCTTTTGAATGGTGATGTTTGCTAAAATAAAAAAAATTACTCTATTTATATTCTCCCAGAAATATTATCTAATAGTGTTCCAAATAATATGTAATAATAAGCACAAATCCCTGTGGGATTTCATTATTTGTTTTTTGATGAATGTATGTATTGTTCATCAGTCATGTGACTATATTTTTGTTAGTAAATATGTCAGCTCATGCCAAATGGCATTTTGAAAATAAAAAATTCTAAACACTTCCAAACTTGCATGCAGTTCCCATATAAGGCTGCTCCAGAAGTCCGTGTACTTTTCCTGTTATTTTCACAGTTTTGAGTTATATAGTCTTGATATTTTGCCTACCTATACTTTCACATAATTCTTAAGAACTTCAGTGTAAAATTAAGCGCTGTCGTCGGATATATTTTAGAAACTGCAATTAAAGCATGGCTGGTTGCTATATACGGAGCAGCACAGTTTGTATACAGTAAATCGTTTTTTCCTTCCCTTTTCGTGAATAAGTTTGCCTACTTAAACTGCATCGTATGCCGCGAAATTGTATTCTGCTGCTGTTCGACATGGATGACATTATTTCTTGAAAGATTCAACGTCATAGCTATAACGATTTAGGCTCTAAGGGTGAAGCGGAACAAAACAACCAAAGGTCTCACACCTCAATTAATTTTCCCATAGGGTTACTGTATAGCCTTTTCCAACATCTGAGCTTCAAAGCAAGCCAGCAGACATTGTTGTTGGTTTAATATCGTCAGTATAGCCAAGACCAGTAATTTAAAACAATAAAATATATAAGTTAGCCAGGTTTTTTTTTTCTCGCTCATGTTTATGATACCCCTATGGAAAATACACAATTCATACACTAGCCAGCGGAATATGTGGTGATTAGGTCAAACACTTCTGAAATTCGAATGAAACCTCATATCAACATGGGATTTTCTGTATCATCTGTCTTTCACACTGCAGATGTATGCTAAAGCAAAGAAAAACCTTTTTTTTTAAATTAAAAATTGCCTAAAATTGAGAAAAAAATAGAATTATTTTCTGTTTTCCTTTTGTCTCTAAGTCCGTGAGCTTTCAAGGGGGATAATAGAGGTGTGAGACCCAAAACGCATGACGTATGTTGTTGACACGGAGCAGCGCGCAACTATACGACAAACGACGAAGCAATCATTTAAGTCGATAGAAAACGCTGTAATGGGACAGAGAAGTCGTAGAACGGTATTTAAGTGGCGCAATTCAAGGTGATCAGAGGTGAGGGAGGACAATAAGTGCCATCAATCCTTCCCAGAGAGAGTTAAAGCGTTAAATTATGAATAAACTGAGTGTGCGTGATCTTAACAGTACCATAGATGCGTTAGATGTTGCTATTGTTAATGTTCATAGAATATATAAGAAGGAATTGAACACAAGAAAGGCCAGTGCCCGCTTGGTGCCTAGATTATTAATGGGTGAAGAAAAAGATAAACATCTTCAACGTCTCAGCTGCGTCTCCGTGGCCGAATGGTTAACGACATTGTGTTGTAAACCTTCGTCTCTCACCGCTGCGGGTTCGAATCCCATGGGAGCTCGACTCGTAAGTGAGAAAGTGTCGATTCTTACTGATGGCGGGAGGTGTACATTACTGTTCTACCCAGGAAACGTGGGAAAATCGGCCGTTATATATAACCTTACATGTGTTGAAAATGACGTAAAGCACCATACAAACAAACAAACAAAACATCAACGTCTCAGCGCGACGTCACAAACGTTGGCGTTCCTCTCCGTGTGCATGGCACACATGATATGCGAACACTCGTAAACAAGACAGTTTTGATATCACCATTATGACATTTTACGAGCTAAAAGAGAATTCTTATAGTTTCTGATGAGATATTTGTTTATTTCGATCTTTGTTTTCATAACAGAATTATGAGATCAGTACACGGAGTTCTGGAACAGTCCTCGTATACATAGAATAGGTTCACATATATTGAGATTGAATAAATTAACTCAATTTGATTTCTTTACTAAATTTCTTGTTTTCTTGTCTAAATTTGGTTGTGTTGACACAGGAAAGTTGGCAAAACGGAATATGGGACATATAATTATCTTACCGGATATATCAGAAACCAAGCTGATATATTGGTCTGTGTATAGTACGGATGTATGGACTGCCCATCACACTGTTAGGTACTGGAACATATTGGTCTGTGTATAGTACGGATGTACGGACTGTCCATCATATTGTTAGGTACTGGAACTTACTGGTCTGGGTACATTATGGATGTATGGACTGTCCAACACACTGTTAGGTACTGGAACGTACTGGTCTGTGTACAGTACTGATGTATGGACTGCGCATCACACTGTTCGGTACTGGAACATATTGGTCTGTGTATAGTACGGATGCACGGACTGCACATCATACTGTTAGGTACTGGAACGTACTGGTCTGGGTACAGTACGGATGTATGGACTGCGCATCAGACTGTTAGTTACTGGAACATATTGGTCTGTGTATAGTACGGATTTATGGACTGCCCATCACACTGTTAGGTACTGGAACATATTGGTCCGTGTATAGTACGGATGTATGGACTGCCCATCAGACTGTTAGTTACTGGAACATATTGGTCTGTGTATAGTACGGATGTACGGACTGCACATCATACTGTTAGGTACTGGAACGTACTGGTCTGGGTACAGTACGGATGTATGGACTGCCCATCACACTGCTAGGTACTGGAACATATTGGTCTGTTTATAGTACGGATGTACGGACTGCCCATCACACTGCTAGGTACTGGAACATATTGGTCGGTGTATAGTACGGATGTACGGACTGCACATCATACTGTTAGGTACTGGAACGTACTGGTCTGTGTATAGTACGGATGTATGGACTGCCCATCACACTGCTAGGTACTGGAACATATTGGTCTGTTTATAGTACGGATGTATGGACTGCCCATCACACTGTTAGGTACTGGAACATATTGGTCTGTGTATAGTACGGATGTACGGACTGCACATCATACTGTTAGGTACTGGAACGTACTGGTCTGGGTACAGTACGGATGTATGGACTGCCCATCAGACTGTTAGGTACTGGAACATATTGGTCTGTGTATAGTACGGATGTATGGACTGCCCATCACACTTCTAGGTACTGGAACATATTGGTATGTGTATAGTACGGATGCATGGACTGCCCATCACGCTGTTATGTACTGGAACATATTAGTCTGTCTACAGTACGGATGTATGGACTGCCCATCACACCGTTAGGGACTGAAACTTACTGGTGTGGGTATAGTACGGATGTATGAACTTCCCCTTACACTGTAAAGTACTGGAACATATTGGTCTGCGTATAGTACGGATGTTTGGACTGCCCATCACACTGTTAGGTACTGGAACATATTGGTATGTGTATAGTACGTATGTATGGACTGCCCATCACACTGTTAGATACTGGAACATATTGGTCTGAGTATAGTACGGATGTATGGACTGCTCATCACACTGTTAGGTACTGGAACGTACTGGTCTGTGTATAGTACGGAGTTATGGACTGCCCATCACACTCTTATGTACTGGAACATATTGGTCTGTCTACAGTATGGATGTATGGCCTGCCCATAACACCGTTAGGTACTGAAACTTACTGGTCTGGGTATAGTACGGATGTATGGATTGCCCATCACACTGTTAGGTACTGGAACATATTGGTCTGTGTATAGTACGGATGTATGGACTGCTCATCACACTGTTAGGTACTGGAACATATTGTCTGTGTATAGTACGGATTTATGGACTGCCCATCACATTGTTAGGTACTGGAACGTACTGGTCTGTGTATAGTACGGATGTATGGACTGGCCTTAACAACTGTCAGGTACTGGAACATATTGGTATGTGTATAGTACGGATGCATGGACTGCCCATCACGCTGTTATGTACTGGAACATATTAGTCTGTCTACAGTACGGATGTATGGACTGCCCATCACACCGTTAGGGACTGAAACTTACTGGTGTGGGTATCGTACGGATGTATGAACTTCCCCTTACACTGTAAAGTACTGGAACATATTGGTCTGCGTATAGTACGGATGTATGGACTGCCCATCACACTGTTAGGTACTGGAACATATTGGTATGTGTATAGTACGTATGTATGGACTGCCCATCACACTGTTAGGTACTGGAACATATTGGTATGTGTATAGTACGTATGTATGGACTGCCCATCACACTGTTAGATACTGGAACATATTGGTCTGAGTATAGTACGGATGTATGGACTGCTCATCACACTGTTAGGTACTGGAACGTACTGGTCTGTGTATAGTACGGAGTTATGGACTGCCCATCACACTCTTATGTACTGGAACATATTGGTCTGTCTACAGTATGGATGTATGGCCTGCCCATAACACCGTTAGGTACTGAAACTTACTGGTCTGGGTATAGTACGGATGTATGGATTGCCCATCACACTGTTAGGTACTGGAACATATTGGTCTGTGTATAGTACGGATGTATGGACTGTCCATCACACTGTTAGGTACTGGAACATATTGTCTGTGTATAGTACGGATTTATGGACTGCCCATCACATTGTTAGGTACTGGAACGTACTGGTCTGTGTATAGTACGGATGTATGGACTGGCCTTAACAACTGTCAGGTACTGGAACATATTGGCCTGTGTATAGTACGGATGTATGGGCTGCCCATCACACTGTCACACTGTTAGGTACTGGAACATATTGTCTGTGTAGTGTACGGATATATGTCATAGTATTTCGGATGGTACATAATTTCGGATAATTTTTTTGTTTTTTTACATAATCAAATAAGAAAAACTGTCCTTTACAAATACCTATTGGTGGAATAATATATATATATGTATAGATACAGATATAAAGTATATTTCTATTCATTACTTAAGGTGTAAGGAGTTCCTGGAATCCTACTTTTAAATGCATTCTAGTCTAGGCTCCTAATTCTTTAACTTGTAGAAAGTGGTGACAGGAGGCCCTGATAGTCTAATAAAACCTGATTAAAAATTTGGCTCTAAGTTTGGCTCCAGTTTCACCAAGTCGGCTCTGATTATTATCGTTCGGCAAAAGTGCTAATACTCTCCTTTGCGCCGGTTATAAATTACTATGTAATATTCTATTCTAACTTATTTGAAACAAAGTAGTAAATACATCCACTGACAAGGAGCATAAAGTGGTATCAAAAAGAAAAATATAGTCAGGAGGTTCTGAGTTTGATTACTACATATGTAACAAATATGTGGTATGAAAGCGAATAAAGACTAATTTCCAATAATAAATAAATATTGGACCTTTCCATTTTAAATCAGGGCCTGTCCATTTTCAGAAGCAACAAGCTCTGGGCCTGTCTCTTAAAATAAGTGCATGTGAGCACTGACATACACTCGAAAACTAAAACCGACGCGGTTGCAAAAAATAATTCCGCCCCAAGCATTTTTCAGTACAAACAAAATCTCATGTTCTAAGCAGCAACATTTCATTTTAATACGCCACACCTGTAAAAATTAACATAACCTTTAACCTCACCAAGAAGACAGACTGTTCAATCTTGGCAACTCTCCTTTGATTTTAACTGTTATCGTTACTGTCGTTTCTTCAAGTGGGTCTTCGTGCTAGGACCTCGTATTTGCCAAAAGCCCTGCTGGATAAATAATGGCTTTAAACTGACATCACAAGCTTATTTAAATAAATTACCCGATTATTATGTATACGTGCGGTTCACTTCATACCGACATTTCTGTACTGATGTAATTTGTTTAACCTGTTCCTTTGTTAATATTGCAGGGGTTTAAGTTTATCAGTTGATTTGAAATACCGGTACAAATATTCTTTCGTTCGTTTTTAACTTTGATAACACCGAATTGAAATACCTCCGTTACCGAGCACACTACACTCCACAACATGACGTACAGAACGCGAGTAAACGATCGATTGAACAATGTTTAAGAAAAAAAAAATGATTTAAATTCAGGGTGTAACGTTAAAGAGACTGTAGGCAAGAGTGAATGTTGGGAATCCGAATCAAATGAAACATCTGCGCTTCATAACGTTCTTCAGTTCCATATGAAATACATGTGCATTAAATACAGCTGAACGTTATATTCGGTGTTATTATTGTTTATGAAAAAAAATCTGGAAAACACAACGACTCGGCGGTGCTTGCTGCTATATTACAAATATAAATGTATGAGGCTTATATTGCTAACAATTGTACATATACTTCAAATATAAATTTATGAGGCTTATATTGCTAAAAGTTGTACAAATAATTAAAATATAAATGTATAGGGGCTTATATTGCTAACAGTTGTACGTATATTTAAATATAAATGTATGGGGATTATATTGCTAAAAGTTGTACATATAATTCAAATATAAATGTATGGGAACATATATTGTTAAAACGTGTACATATAATCCAAAAATAGTCGTACTGGCTTATATTGCTAACAGTTGTACCTATAATTCAAATATAAATGTATGAGGGCTTATATTGCGAATAGTTGTACATATAATTCAAATATAAATGTATGGGGCTTACATTCTAAAAGTTTTACATATTATTCAAATACAAAAGTTTGGGGCCTATATTGCTAAAAGTTGTACATATAATACAAATATAAATGCATAGGGGCTTATATTGCCAGCAGTTGTATATATAATTCAAATATAAATGTATGGGTCAAACAACGTTTACCTCGGTCACACAACACAACATGTATAAGAGCTTTAAACAAACTAACCCACCAAGTAACGGCAAAGTTACACTATAAACCAGGTAATCGAAACTTTATCCAGGAGTTCATGTTATATAATGAAATATTTGTGCCGATTACAAGTATTGGATTGTTCATGTGTTCTTAAATACCTGTGATTGAATGTGCTTACATGAATATGAGTTGGTAACTCTTTGTTAACCCTTCAGTTTTTCGGCTTGGCCTGGCTGATTAAAGCCGTTTATATTGCCTCTATATAGTTTGGATTCTCAAAATATATAACTTATATTATATATACCTCGTCGTCAGTTTAGAAACGTTGTACATATGTTGTAAAAGTTGGCTGTTGTTGGTGGGAAAGCTACTTTAAAGCATCATATGAATTAATATTAATGATTTATATAACGAAACATGCCGAGTCATCTAGTTTTCCAGAACATATTTATCAAAAGCATACAGATCCTACTGCCTGGTTTAGATCGAGTACATATGAAACTGAAACATATTGTTGTGGTTTTATTTGTAACTAATTAATAATATACTAATAACAACAATAATAATAACAACAACAACAACAACAACCACCACAACAACAACAATAATAACAATATTGTTGAAAATACTACTACTACTACTACTACTACTACTACTACTACTATTACTACTACTACTGCTACTGCTACTGATGCTTCTGCTACTACTGCTACTGCTGCTGCTGCTGCTACTGCTACTATGACTACGGCTACCGCTGCTGCTGCTGCTGCTGCTGCTGCTGCGGCTGCTGACCCAAATTAAACGAGATTTCCGATGGAAGAGTTGTTTCAATATATTTATTATTTATAATTGTATAATTGTATAATTGTATATAGCAACTATTTCAAAAGGGTTTTAGTGATTCACGATGTCAGTGAATTATTATTAATGATAAAATGAAATAAAGAAGCATGTTTAGATACCACTGGATTGTTATTCTGTTGGAATATAATATATATAGAAATCTTGTTACCGTTATATCTCCTGTATAGAACGTGAAAACAACATGACTATTGCTTTATTATGTATAATTGTATACAGCATCAACTATTTCGAAAGGTGTTTAGTGATTGACGATATCAGTGAATTATTATTAATGATAAGATGAAATAAAGAAGCATGTTTAGACACCACTGGATTGGTATTCTGTTGGAATAGAGCATATATAGAAAGCTTGTTATCGTCATATCTTCTGTATTTAAGATCGGATGTTATCAATAGTTTGTAATAATAATAATCATAATAATCATAATCATAGTCATCACCATTATCATCATTGCCTTACTAGTGATACATAATGCACAATTTTGTATTGCTTTTTGAT
The DNA here is from genome assembly GCA_037043455.1 of Cyrtodaria siliqua. Taxonomy (NCBI): domain Eukaryota; kingdom Metazoa; phylum Mollusca; class Bivalvia; order Adapedonta; family Hiatellidae; genus Cyrtodaria; species Cyrtodaria siliqua. The sequence continues at coordinate 12,768 of JAWPHD010019299.1, forward strand.
TATTATTACCTATAATTCATCCGAATGATTATTGGGTACATTTATTAGTGTTGGTTTGAGATATTTAATTATAATTGACATAGACAGTAAAGCGAAAGTAGAAATGATCTCCTGTTTTTATTCCATTTTTATATATGCGAACGCCCGATCGTTTGATTGATATGTCTTAAAATTTTCTACGGAGGGAAATGCGTATTTTTTGTCTCTCGTTCTACATAAATCAAAGAAGGGTGAAAGATATTGCTGATACTGTTAGTAATCAAGAGATCAGACTAAGACAAAGTGATGAGAAATGTGAAAGGTTAGAATCTCAATCGAATGAATGAATGAATGAATGAATGGTGTTTTACGGCACGTCGACACATAAATAGGTCATATTGTGCGCAAAAATGAATCTCAATCAAGGCGTTAAAGGAAAATCAATGGTGCAATCACACCTTAAAGGGAATGCAGCGACACAGCCAAATTATCTTTATTATTGAGAGTTCTGAAATACTTGAATAAGGGTAAACGAATTATCAAACTCGGATGATAAACAAAGAAGATATGATCATTTGCAGTTTCTGTTGACACGGATATGCAAGCGACCATTTTGAGAGCTATGACATCACGGTTCTAAATGACCATATATGGAATATTTATAAATATGAAACTTTACTGATTTATATGGAAAAAATGACAGCAACTGTATGAAAAGTATGTAATACTTAATGGCAATAATGCTTTATATGACCAGTAAAAACATCTTTCATTTGCAGTGATTTTCCTCGTTTTAAATGATATTTTTCAATGTTCTAATAGTTCTAGAAATGGCGGCTCCCTATTCATTTTAGAACAACCTTTAATGATCAGAGCTTGTTTGGCTGTGTCGCTACATTCCCTTTAATCCACATAAACAATCGGCTCAGTCCGTAACTACTCGGCCTATTCCGTCATAAAACGGGAACATACTTGATTTCAATTTTAATTTAACTTCAAACTTTATAACATAAATCTCATTCCAAATCAGTGAAATTGTATATAGAGAAATAATAATGATAATATAAGAAGTAATTAACAGACCAATTATTACATTTGTTATCAATACGTAAAAAGCCGAGGGAAAACTGACAACTGTAAACCGAAAGGTTCTAAATGATGATTTACGAGCTATTTATAATAATAGTTGTTGTTCAACAGCCTAAACAAATTGTACAACGGAACTAAAAACCGTGAACAAACAATGCTGTACAGTAATTAGTTTCGTTTGATCCGTTTGATCAGACAACAGTTAATCGAAAGGTTGCTAATCCATCACAGTTAACCGAAAGGTTGCAAATAGTCATTCCTAATCCATTGCACATTCTGGCTGTTGGTGCGACTATAAAATCCAATCCAATTCAATCTTAAGCCACCAAAAGAGGCACGTATCAACGCCGTGCAATAAACCATTGAGAGCACAACAAGACAATGACAATGTGAGTAACACTACTAACGCACGCACGCACGCACGCACGCACCAAACACTACTGTTTTTCTATCACTGTGATGACGTGGTGGTTGAGCACCGCCTCGCAAAATAGCCAGCCAGGTCATACCGAAGACTTCATACTAATCGCACTAGTAGCTCCCTTGCCTGACGTTCAGCATATAGAGAGCAGTTCTAGGACTGCTAGGCCCTCAGGCCTGTGTCAGTAGAATGTGACATTTCAGTGAGTAAGCACTATAACGCTGAGCATTGAGCTTGCTTTTATAAGTAGAAACCGCTGTGAAAAAGTGACGTTAAACCATACAGTCTACTGTAGTTCTGCAGTAACAGAAGCGTTACATATATCTACTATATAGTACTTACATTTAACAAACATGGTTTTATACTTAAGAAATAGAACATCATTTACGGTGAATTATCGTGTAATATATCACGGTTTAGAGTTCAATTGTAAACAATAATTTCACGAGCCCGAAGGTCGAGTGAAATTATTGTTAACAATTGAACGATGTTTAAACGATGTTCTATTTCTATTCTAATACCCCTAAAATGTAAACATAAGGCACACATCTGAAATATTTCGCACTGCTTTGCTTACTCTCCTAACGTTGCAAACGTTGCAGTGGTATCTTTCACATTGACTTGCTTATTCTCCTAACGTTGCAAACGTTAAAGTGATATATCGTTTGTTTTAAACTATGCTATATAGTGCGGATGTATTAGACTTGTGAATAAATAATAAAATAGTTTGAGTGTTTATATTACGCAGGTACAAACTAATCAATCTTTCAAACGAAGATAATAATGTTTGAAGTAGCTTAAAGTTTTATCAATTGTGCAAACAACATATCAACTGTTATCTATTCAAGTGTACATAGGAAAGACCTAAAATATGTTATCCTGTAAAAGTTTTCTTCATCCAGCGAAATAATAAATTATACACAGGGGAGGACCTCCCAGGGGGTCCTTGTTCCCCAGATTCCTTAAAGTAATGGCCATTGTTCTCAAGTTCCGCAAAAGTATTTGCCAACGTTCCCCAAAAGTATTTTGTCCATGTTCCCTAGATCCCTAAAAGTATTTACACTGTTCCATAGATCCCTAAAAGTGTTAAACGCATTTCCCTAAAAGTACCAAATATTGTTCGCTTAATATACGTTATGTAAAAACATACTGTAGTCTTATCTGGACTTCTTTTATCTTTTACACATCCAGGGCTTTATTCCTTCATAAGCAGGGGATGATATTCGGGCCCTACCCCTAGCAATATAGCCTACATGTTTGTCCCCTCTTTGGCTTACCTTCTCAACATCTGTTACGTTTGGGGATACATTTATAGAAGACAATTTATCAAAAATATACTCTTTTCTGGCATAGTTGCACACCCAAATCTTCAATTTCTGCCTAATACACTGTTCTCGAAATTGTAGTATTTTTCCCCTTTATCTTGGCCAACTTATTTTTACTTAAAAGGAGTACATCAGGCTTTTCAGAGGTGTCTAGGTGTCCGACTTAAAATTGACAAGTAATGATATTTTCTATTTTAAAGCGCCTAAACATAAAGAATGATCCTAAAAATGACCACTTAGTTACAAGGAAATTCATTCTGTACAGTTATACGTGCTATCCTAGGTTACGCACCAGGGTTAATTTCAGCATTTTATGCCCGATTCCGTCCTAGTTGTATGGTGTATTCGAAGTTTAAACCTTAACAATATGGTTCGAACATCATATTTTGATGGATATAAGTGTTTTATCATGAATTGAAACATTTTTATAATTTAAGATATTTCTAGAAAAATCCTGATGTACTCCCTTTAAGACCAACTTAACATCAAGAGCAACATTCATATAAAGTTTCAGGAACATTCGAGTAGTTTCAGAGGAGTAGTGGCCCCACGTTTTTCCTATACTACTGTATGTAATCAAAGATGGCCATTGGCGGCAATGTTTGACATCGAATCAAAATGATTTTTGTTTAGAGCCAACTACAGGTCACGCCAGCCATTTTGGTATAAGTTCAAAAGCAATACCATTTGTGTTTTTTGAGTAGTCGCCATAAACTTCTATTTCTAAAATCTATTTTTAGCTGTGGTGGCTATCTAGAATTTCCAGCCAACCTTATTTCCTATATAACCCTATGTAAAAGATGTCCGCTGGCGGCCATGTTTGATATCGAATCAAAATGAATTTTGCTAAGAACCAACTACATTGCATGCCAATCAATTTGATAAAGGTTCCAAATCAATAACCCTTATGGTTTTTGAGAAGTTGTCACCACAACATTGTATTTTTACCATCTATCAATTTTACTTAGGACCAACAAGCCATTAAGAGCAACATTCCTGTAAAGTTTCATGAAACTCCAACGAGTAGAGGAGTAGTCGCCGCAGGTTTTCATACATGTATACAACTCTATGTAAACAAAGATGGCCATTGTCGGCCATGCTTGGCATCGAATCAAAATGAGTTTTGTCTAGAACCAACTACATGTCAAGCCAGTCATTTTGGTATAGGGTCAAAATCAATAGCACTTGTGGTTTTTGAGAAGCGACAAACTTCTTTTTTTTTAAATCTATTTTTAGTTGTGGTGGCCATCTTAAATTCTGGCCGACCTGATTTTTACTCAAAGATCCAACATTCCTGTAAAGTTTCATGAAAATACATCACGTAGTTCCAGAGGAGTTGTCGCCACAAGTTTCTCCAATATGTAAACAAAGATGTCCGCTGGCGGCCATGTTTGATATCAAATCAAAATGAATTTTGTTTAGGACCAACTATATGTCATACCAGTCAATTTGGTAAAGATTCCAAATCTATATATTTTACGGTGTTTGAGAAGTAGTCGTCACAAAATTATATTTTTTCAAATCTATTTTTTAACTGATTTTTGCTTAGGACCAACTAGAGGAATATTCCTTTAAAGCGTTCTAAACACCCATCAAGCAGTTTCTGAGGAGTAGTTGCCACAATATTTTCCTATATAACTCTATGTAAACAAAGATGTTTGACTTCGAATCCAAACGATTTTTTTTCATCAAGGACCAACATTACGTCTAGTAAATGTCCCATATCAGTACCACTTACAGTTTCGGAGGAGTATTCGCTACAAGCTTTTTCTTTTTTTAATCTATTTTTAAGTTTGTTGTCCATCTTGAATTTCTAATCAACCTGATTGTTGTCTAGGATCAACTAGAACTCAAGGGCAAGATCCTATACAGTTTCATGAAAATCCATCTAGCAATAGTTTTGGTTTATGGACGGACGGACGGACAGATAGATGGACGACGTACCGCGGCATAAGCTCTACTAATTTGCTGTGACACACATGGATTGATTTTCGCTGAAGTTAAAGTGTCCTGCTGATTAAGATTGAAGAATAAAACTAAGATTCCATATACGCGGTATGCTGCATGCGAATGCAAATGCGACATAAAATGGATATCATGTAGACGCACGATCTTGAAGCTCAGATTCCATATATTTATTTGTACGCATTCGCACCGATCGCTCCATGGAGCGATCAAGTTTGCCGTGTACACAGCCGCATGACAAATCGCATTTCCAGCCGGACATATGGAATCAAGATGGTGCGTCTACATGATTTCCATTTTTTTGTCGCATTTGCATGCCGTATACTGCGTATATGGAATCTTAGCTTAAGGCGCTATGAAAAACATCCTAAAATGTGATACTGAAAGCCGTCCAAAAAAAGCAGTCAGCAGTGATAAGCAGTAATCAGCAATCAAATGTCATGTTTTAAAAGTAAATTATTGCAATTAGCAGAGCTGTAGATTATTTTTGACTGCAATGAGTATTTACTCATCAGATTCAGTATGAATGAGTAACAAGGAAATCATTCTGAGTAACAAGGAACTCGTTCAGAGTAAACACGTGCTTTAAGTAGTTCATGCTTTCAAAATGATGTAAATTAATATGTTTTTTAAGAAACATCTATTCTGATTAAAAATGTTAGTAAAAACAAAAAGAAACACTATATGAATTTAATATAAGACACATGCTTGGAACAATAGTCATCATGTAAATATGGAATAAACTGTTCCACAGGACCATACATACAAATATAATACTCATGAGTTTTAAATGTTATGAGTTTTTGTTGCAAGTTGATGAGTAATAATACTCAGAATTTGAAAATAATAGGCTTTTTGTGTAAAAGTATGAGTACATTACACAAAAACTCAGCTTATCTACACAGCTCTGAATTATACGTAAAACTTAAGTATTTTTTTTCTTTTTTCTTTTAGCACAATGTTTTCTATATCCCTAAAAGTAAGCCTTTGATCCCTGGATCCCTTAAAGTAAATGCCAATGTTCCCCAAATTCCCTAAAAATAATTGGTCATGTTCCACAGATCCCAAATCCCCTGGTAGGCCCTCACAGTTCGATCAGACATTTGATTTAACCTGTCTGTTTAAAGAAAAAAAGCTATTAAAGTGTTTGCGATCGTTTTGGTTTTATACCGTTGTTAAGCAGCAGCAAGGTGAAATGGTATGAGGTATTTTATCGGCATTAAAACAATAAATAACAAAACACAAATTATCCTTGAGATCAAACCTGCTCAGCGGACCATTGCTATTAAGAGACAATATGATTTAAGTGACCATTGTTTCAGTTCCCAGTAAAATATCAGTAAAATACCACCTGTGCAATGACCGAGAATGCTCTTCCCTGCTCTAGTTGTCTCTTAATGCAGGTTTTACTGTATAATCCCATCGCCCATAATTCCACCATACAAGTATGGTATGATTAACACGCTAACGCATGCGCGATGTTTGGTCATTTCTGAACTCGTCCGAGATCTTATTGAAGAAGTATTAAATCAAATACGTCGAGCGTCCGAGAACATCGACAAAAGTTACTGTGTTCTTAAGAATAAGATACCGGACGACAATGTCCAAGGGCAGTCGGACAACGACTGACAACGCGCCATTTCATTACCTCGACTGGCTTTTCGACCAATAGAGCTTATAATCAATTAAAATGAACGTTCTGGATATGGAAATGTAATGTATAAAGACTACCTGATCATATCACCAGTCGATGTAATGGCAATATGTAGAATGACTAACCTACCAGCCAGTGACACTGCGATATGTAGAGAGACTAGCCTGACCTTATTACCAGACAATGACATTGCCATTTACAGGGAGACTAACCTGATAATGTTACCAGACAATGTCATTGCCATGAACAGAAAGACTGATCTGGTCATAATACCAGACAATGTCATTGCCATTTACAGGGAGACTAACCTGATAATATACCAGACAATGTCATTGCCATTTACAGGGAGGGTGATCTGATCATAATACCAGACAATGTCATTGCCATTTACAGGGAGACAAACCTGATAATATTACCAGACAATGTCATTGCCATTTACAGGGAGGCTAATCTGAGAATATAACCAGACAATGTCATTGCCATTTACAGAGAGACTGATCTGATCATAATACCAGACAATGCCATTGCCATTTAAAGAGAGACTAACTTGATCATATTACCAGACAATAACATTGCAATTTAAAGAGAGACTAACTTGATCATATTACCAGACAATAGCACTGCCATTTACAGAGAGACTAAGCTGACCATATCACAAGCCACTGTTTTGGCAGAGAAATTTACCTGATCATATTACCAGCTCATCCGTAGTCAGATCATTTCAGGCTTCCCCATAGAAAGTGGAATGACAATCTGGGAACTGTTCCCTACCCTCCGGCTCATCAGCAGTTTTGCTTTTACTGAACTAATCAAAGTACTGAAAGTACTGAGAATGCAAGGTTTGATAGGAAAGACTCTATGAATGTTTGCACGATTGCTGGACATTTAAAATTTCCATACATTTGACATTGTTTAAGCCAACTTGGCGATCTTGGGCGACCTACAAACATCTTAGAGGGTCGATCCATTTCAAATATATTGTGATCAATTGTCATTAAACTGTTTCAAATCTAGACTAGAATATTATTTTATGAAATTGCTGATGGATAGACCGATTTGTGTTTTATGGCCAAACTGTCACTCAAGATGACCTCCATGTCTAAAATCATGTCATTTACAGAGTGGCGTGTATTAAGTAGTATTCCGGGAACAAGATGCACAAGAGGGCCTGTATCACTCTACTGGCTTGAGTAGACTAAAGCCTACTGAAAAACAATTTTTAAGAAAAATCAAAGGCTATAACTCTGATGTGTCTTGTCTGATGCAACTGGTTTTGAACTTATCCAAGCTTTTATTAATATAAATATATTGACTAAATTTAAAGATCGAATGAAAAATATGTTCACGAGACAATATAGGACATTGTCATTAAATCAAGGGCAATAACTATCGTGTTTATTATACGATATATGTAGTTTTCAGTTGTTCTTGCACAACTAGATCCTGTACTCTGCAATCTACAGTGAAAAGTCTAGCACGGTTGACCTATCGTATCAAAAGTTAGCGTTCTCACATGGATATTCATGATGGATTCTTATAATCTGGTCAGCCTTTAAAGGGACACACGGCAATCTTGAAGTTTGTTTCAAACATTTATAGCATCTCGATTTATTAATATAATTGAATTGAATTGAATGTTCTTTAACGGCTCATTAACACAGTATAGGTTATGTTGAGCCGCCCCCGAGAGAGGGAAGAATACATAGGAATCCGGGAACCGTGCCCTACTCTTATTATCGAATAGATTCCTATGGTTCTTCAACGTGCTTGGACACGGGACCGCCCGGTTTACGTCCCCATCCGACGGACGAGGCTAAGGGAAAGTGTCTTGCCCAAGATTTATTAATATAGTATTATTTTGACTTTAAATCTGCGTGCATATAATTAAATAACATTTTGAAGTTTTCATTTTTCTTTCGTTGTTTAACATAACATAATATATTAGTGGGAAAAAAAGTCATCTAAATACAAATTAGGTCAAACAAACAAACTAACAAGACCCCGCAGGCTTAAAAAAATCAAGATTGCCACAGGTCCCTTTAAACATAGAAATGTGAAAGCATTTAACGTATAGAGAACTAATAGTTGTACAATTGATTTCAGTAGCTTAAAAATACATGTGTAATATGTCCCTACAATACTTATATTGAAAATGTGCATATCTTGGCTCCAGAGACAATTAAAAGCAACGATTTGCGGCATGAAACGAATAAATGGTGTTTTGCGGCACGTCGAATTGTGCACAAACAATGGTGAAATGTTTCTCATCATGCTTAATCTTGTCTTGCGGCTCGTCGAAATGTAAAATTTTGCACGAAATATGGTGAAATGGAAATAATTTTATTTTAATATTCTTAAAACAATTTCATTACGTGTATCAATTCTATGTTCAGATAATTTTAAGAGAAGGAAGTTTATGTATAAAGGAGGCGATCTGAGGGAGTGTTTGTGTCATGAAAACCCTCATAGTGTGCATTATTATATGAAGAGTGTACAGCACATGCATTACATTAGGCCGCATGCTATTATTTTTATGAAAACGTTCGGTCCGGAAATATCGACGACTCGGCTTTGTTTTGTTGCTAAATCATAAATATTAATTTTAAATTGGGTTTATATTGCTAACAGTTGTACATATAATTCAAATACAGTGTATGTCGCAAACAACACAACACAATCATCATTTAGGAGACTTAAAGGGAGTACAAAGGGGTCTAGGGGACCGACTGAAAATTGACAAATAATGATATTTTTTATTTTAAAGCGCCTAAACATAATGAATGATCCTAAAAATGACCCCTTACTTACAAGGAAATCCATTCTGTACAGCAATATGTGCTATCCTAGGTTACGCACCAGGGTTAATTTCAGCATTTTATGCCCGATTCCGTCCTAACTATATGGTGTATTCGAAGTTTAAACCGTAACAATATGGTTCCAACAGCATATTTTGATGGATATAAGTGTTTTATCATGAATTGGAACATTTTTATAATTTAAGATATTTCTAGAAAAATCGTGATGTACTCCCTTTAAAGCATCATAATTATGAATTAATATTAATGATTTACACCACAACACTAGCCGAATCCGTTCAGTTTTCCAGACCACGCTTTGGCATTATCAATACTTAAATTATATGGTGCGTGGGGCCTAGTTTAATTGCATGGTGCGTGGGGCCTAGTTTAATTGCATGGTGCATTGGGCCTAGTTTAATTGCATGGTGCATGGGGCCTAGTTTAATTGCATGGTGCGTGGGGCCTAGTTTAATAGCATGGTGCGTGGAGCCTAGTTTAATTGCATGGTGCATGGGGCCTAGTTTAATTGCACGGTGCGTGGGGCCTAGTTTAATTGCATGGTGCGTGGGGCCTAGTTTAATTGCATGGTGCGTGGGGCCTAGTTTAATTGCATGGTGCATGGGGCCTAGTTTAATTGCATGGTGCATGGGGCCTAGTTTAATTGCATGGTGCGTGGGGCCTAGTTTAATTGCATGGTGCGTGGGGCCTAGTTTAATTGCATGGTGCGTCTGGCCTAGTTTAATTGCATGGTGCATGGGGCCTAGTTTAATTGCATCGTGCATGGGGCCTAGTTTAATTGCATGGTGCATGGGGCCTAGTTTAATTGCATGGTGCGTGGGGCCTAGTTTAATAGCATGGTGCGTGGAGCCTAGTTTAATTGCATGGTGCATGGGGCCTAGTTTAATTGCATGGTGCGTGGGGCCTAGTTTAATTGCATGGTGCGTGGGGCCTAGTTTAATTGCATGGTGCGTGGGGCCTAGTTTAATTGCATGGTGCATGGGGCCTAGTTTAATTGCATGGTGCATGGGGCCTAGTTTAATTGCATGGTGCGTGGGGCCTAGTTTAATTGCATGGTGCGTGGGGCCTAGTTTAATTGCATGGTGCATGGGGCCTAGTTTAATTGCATGGTGCGTGGGGCCTAGTTTAATTGCATGGTGCATGGGGCCTAGTTTAATTGCATGGTGCATGGGGCCTAGTTTAATTGCATGGTGCGTGGGGCCTAGTTTAATTGCATGGTGCATGGGGCCTAGTTTAATTGCATGGTGCGTGGGGCCTAGTTTAATTGCATGGTGCATGGGGCCTAGTTTAATTGCATGGTGCATGGGGCCTAGTTTAATTGCATGGTGCGTGGGGCCTAGTTTAATTGCATGGTGCATGGGGCCTAGTTTAATTGCATGGTGCGTGGGGCCTAGTTTAATTGCATGGTGCATGGGGCCTAGTTTAGTGCTTAATATTATGCATATTGAAAATGAAACTGTTCAAATTATGACGGTTTTAATCGTATTTGTATGGAAACCCAAATGATTCGAGATCGCCTCTGTTTAAGAATAAAGACAACAAACACAGTCAGCTTAATGTAATCAAGTAACAAGTTGGCTATAATGTATTGCTTTAAACATGTAATGTACTATCAAAGATGGGAAACACAATACACATAGACAAGCAGCACCTCTAAGAATTCTTCACTCTTGTATACTGCATAGTTGTCGGGGAATACTAAGCTAAAGAGCTGTTCCGGTTTCTAAATATAGATGGGGAATTCCAGATTAGCCTGGACACAAACTTAAGAAACGAAAAATAAACTTAAAAAATAAGAAAATCTTAAGATATTTATCAGCTAATATTTCTAAGATGCTATATGAATACGAATTTGACTTAAGATACGAATACATCTTACCTAAGTAAAATTTGCCAATCTTAGGTTGACGTTGAGAAATATATTAAGAAGCTTTATGAATACGGGCCCAGATCTGTTGCATGCATACGGTATATGGCTCAAACCTAAACCACTTGAAGCTAGTTGTTTTGAGTGAGTTTTGGAAATAACTTTTCTTTCAACCAAATCTGAATACATGATAAACAGTTTTTGTATGTAACATCATCGACTGAAAAGATAGTTAGCAAAGTCTTGTTTGTCTGTTTCCATGTTTGTTTCTGTGTTTTGTGGTTAACTGTCCTCCTTGAATGCTTCTTTCCCTGTCCGATCTTTTTATATTTCTTTGTTCAGCAAGTCCACAAGAGCAGTTACATCTGCAACGGCATTATTTTCGTTATACTAGTATTACCTTAACACGTGTTGACTGGCGATAATTTGGCATGCCAGGAAACACAAGCGTTAAGCACGAGCAAAGGCGGGAAAGTTAAACGGAACAGACTGTACCAAACAGCTTCATTCGGCAGTTAACTGGTGCAAGGCTAGAGGAGGAGGAAATAAACGAAGAAAACCGAACACGGAATGAAGTTCTGTCAGACGATAGACTGATTCACTGCGCATGTCCAATAAATAAGACAAGCGACAGTAACAGGCCACCATTTACATACCCTATGGGTATGTGAATACCAATACCCATATATGGGTATGTATATTGAAAGGAAAAAGAAACGCATAATGGGTATTTCCGCTATATATTGTATGTTTAATATGCTACTGCTAATCGAATGATACAGGTCGACATTAGGCCTGTCCTTTCGGAAAGAAGGTTTAAACCGCATCGAACACACCAATGGTTACTCCTTTAAAGTTTCATTATCGACACAACGCGCATTTGGCTCAAGCAGGTAAGCAAACTTAGGATTTAAACGTTGCAATCGCTTAACATTAAACACAATACTGAAATAGCTTAACTGTTTCAAGCGAAATTTCAAAACATTTATGAATTTCGTGTAACAAAGTATACTTTGATTAAAAGGTCTACTACATGACAGAGTTGTCCTTTCTGTTATTAGCTGTAGCCCCTTTTTGTACAAAAAACGTTGAGATATATCTGGAATATTGCGTAATATTTTTAGCCGTAGCGGTCATCTTGAATTTCCGGTCGACCTGAAATTTTGCTTGGATCAATTAGACATCAAGAGCAGCTTTCCTGTGAAGTCTCACGGAAATCCGTCAAATAGTTTCAGAGGAGTAGTAGCTACACGTTTTCATTATATAATTCTATGTAAACAAAGATGGCCGCTGACAGCCATGTTTAACATTGAATCAAAATGATGTTCGACCCCTATAACCATCATGCCATGCTGATCATTTTAGAAAAAGTCCCATAGCAATATCTTTTATAGTTTTCAAGAAGTAGTCGCTACAAACTTATTTTTTAAAAATCTATTTTTAGCCATGGCGGCCATCTTGAATTTCCGGCCGACCTGAAATTTTGCTAAGATCATTAAGACATGAAGAGCAACATTCATGTGAAGTTTCATGAAAAGCCATCAAGTAGTTTCAGAGTAGTAGTCTCTACAAGTTTTCATGATATAACTCTATGTAAACAAAGATGGCCACTGGCAGCCATGTTTAGCGTCGAATCAAAATAATGTTCGATTCGAATAACCATCATGTCATGCTGATCATTTTAGAAAAAGTCACATATCAATATCACTTATAGTTTTCAAGAAGTAGTCGCTACAAACTTATGTTTTTTAAATCTATTTTTGTCTGTGGTGGCCATCTTGAATATCTGGCCGATCTGAAATTTTGCTAGGATCAATTAGACATGAAGAGCAACATTCCTGTGAAGTTTCATGGAAATCCGTTAAGTAGTTTCAGAGGAGTAGTGGCTACAAGTTTTCATTATATAACTCTATGTAAACAAAGATGGCTACTGACAGCTATGTTTAACATCGAATTAGAACGATTTTTGACAAGGACCAACATCATGTCATGCTGTATCATTTTTAGGAAAAGTCCCATATGAATATCACTTATAGTTTTCAAGAAGTAGTCGCTACAAACGACCTGAAATTTTGCTAGAATCAACTAGACATGAAGAGCAACATTCGTGTGAAGTTTCATGAAAATCCGTCAAGTATCAAGTACTTTCAGAGGAGTAGTCGCTACAAATAAAAGTTTATAGACAGACAGACACGCCGCACCACGGCATAAGCTCTGCTGATCTCTGATCAGTGGAGCTAAGAACAGGTTATCTACTGGTCATGACCAACCATCCTTTCAAGGTTGAGGAATGTAGGACCAACCGTTGTGTAGTTATTGATCGGACATCTTTAGATAGCGAATGTGACCGCGACCTTGAACTTTGATGTAGTGACCCCAAAATGAATAGGTGTCATCTAGTTGTAATGGTAAAGCGTTCTTCCAAGTTTGGGGGCCCTAGGTCTAACCATTCTGTAGTTATTTGATTGGACATCGTTTCGATAGTTAATGTCAACACAACCTTGACCTTTGACCTAGTGACCCCAAAATCAATAAGGGCCATCGACTGGTCATGAGCAACCATCCCTCTAAGTTTGGGTACCCTTCTGCCAACCATTCTGTAGTTATTGATCGGACACCGTTTGGAAAGTCAATGTTAGCCCGGATGTGACCTTTGACCTGGTGACACCAAAATCAATAGGGGTCAAAATGAACATGGCGCTCCGACCACACTTTGTTTTGGGGAGCAATAATCTATTAATTGAAGGGCACTGGCTTAGTCGTTGCTGGGGTGATTTACGGAAGAATAACCGTGTGACAACCTGCTGTAAGGATGAGTATTACTACCAAGATATAACGGTCATGATTGAATAATCGGTAGGGAACTGAAGAAGTGAAGGGACACTACAAAATCTGAAATGAAGATTGCTGTGCATCCCTTTAAGTGGGGTGCATGAGATGTTGTAGATTTGGAGGAAAGTGACAAATGAGAATAGGTATTTTGTTGAAAAATATGTTTAATATACAAAAACAACATTACTGATGTGGAAAAAAACAATTGTATGTACAACTCAGTGTGTCAGGTCCCTGCCAAGACTTGAACTTGAATCTCTTTTCTCGAAAGAAAAGTGTGTTTCCTTACACTACAGAGATCGCCCAGACATCACAAAAAGAGTGTACAAAACTAAGCGAAATTAATAAAGATGTAGATCAAAAGAATGTCAAACTAAAACTAGAAATTGTTATTGGACAAAAACGTATGGCTCCCCCACTCGCCCGAACAGACATAATTGACGACTCTAGGTCCAAGTGTTCTCATTGATCTGAGATCGTTTTGATATTTAATATCCCTGTGACTGTATCTACAACCTGTATCAGTAATATTTATTGGTCAACCATCCTTCCAAGTTTGAGGATCCTAGGTCCAACCATTCTCTAGTTATTGATCGGACATTGTTTTGTTATTGATCGGGGATCGTTTTGATATCAATAGGGGTCATGTTCTAGTCATGACCAACCATCCTTCCAAGTTTGAGGACCCTAGGTCCAACCATTCTCTAGTTATTGATCGGACATCGTTTTGATAGTCAATGTCATCGCTAGCTTGACCTTTGACCTAGTGACCCCAAAATCAAAAGGGGTCATCTGCTGGTCATGACCAACCATCCTTACAAGTTTGAGAACCTTAGGTCCAACCATTCTCTAGTTATTGATCAGACATCGTTTGAGTCAATGTCACCGCGATCATGACCTTTGACCTAGTGAACATCGATTTGATAGTCAATGTCACCATATGTTGACCTTTACCTAGTGACCCCAAAATCAATAGGGGTCATTTACTGGTCATGACCAACCATCCTTCCAAGTTTGAGGACCCTAGGTCTAACCATTGTGTAGTTATTGATCGGATATCGTTTTGATAGTCAATGTCACTGCGACCTTGACCTTAAATATAGTGACCCTAAAATCAATAGGGGTCATCTACTGGTCATGACCAACCATCCTTCCAAGTTTGAGGACCCTAGGTCCAACCATTGTGTAGTTATTGATCGGATATAGTTTTGATAGTCAATGTCACCGCGACCTTGACCTTTGACCAAGTGACCCCAAAATCAATAGGGGTCATCTACTGGTCATGACCAACCATCCTTTCAAGTCTGAAGACCCTAGGTCAAAACATTCTCTAGTTATTAATCGGAATCTTTTTGATAGTCAATGTCACCGCGACCTTGACCTTTGACCTAGTGACCCCAAAATCAATAGGGGTCATCTAATAGTCATGATCAACCATCCTTCTAAATTTGAGGACAATAGGTCCAACCATTCTCTAGTTATAGATCGGACATCGTTTGTGACACAGACAGCACAAAATCAATATGGCTCCCCTCCACACTTTGTGTGGGGGAGCCATAACTATCACAGAAAGTTATTAATACTCTTGCAAAGCATAACCCATGACTTCATGTATATGCGCAGTTCCACTTCATACTGATGCTTCTCACAATGTTTGGGGTATGACAGAGGTCATAGTGACCTTATTTTGGTATGCGACCTACCGCTATCCCAAGATGTATCAACATACCAAGTTTGGTATTTCTAAGTGTTATTGTATTGAAAATATGGTCCGGACAAGCATTTTCTATGACAGAGGTCACAGGTCAAGGTCACAATTACCTTATTCTGGTACGCGACACATCACCATCCCAAGATGTATATAAATACCAAGTTTGCTATCTCTAAGACTTAGTGTTATAGTATCGAAAATACGGTCTGGACAAGCATTTTCTATGACAGAGGTCACAGGTCAAGGTCACAGTGGCCTTATTTTGGTATGCGACACACAGCTATCCCAAGATGTATCCACATACCAAGTTTGGTATCTCTAAGTGTTATAGTATTGAAAATACGGTGCAGACAAGAGGTGAAAGTGTCTGTGGATGTTCTACTGGCTAAATGTGCAGGGGACTGTAACACATTTTCAACATTCATTCAACCGGCACATGGCAATGTTATAGGTCACTAGTTGTTGAATGCCTGCCAGGGTAGCAGTAGAACTAGTCTGTACAAAGTAAGTGTATTACAGGGTTCCCACAGTTTTTTGAAAACAAAATTCAAGGTCTTTTCAAGGTTTTCCCACTGTTTTCAAGGACAATTTATAAATACCAGTGTTTGTCCAACACCGTTGTTGCAAAAACGTTAAATTGTTTGCAGTACTAATATGTGACACCACACAAGATGTTAGTTTATTGTTTTTGACAAGTATTGACTTTAACCCGCTGTTTTTTAGGCTGTTCTCCCTCCTATGAAGGAAATTTAGTGTTGACATTTAACTTGTTCTCAGACGACATGCTTTATCGATTCAAATCATTAGACGCTTGCATATACGACGGAACATTGTGAGTTTTATTTGAAAATACTCGGCTAAAATCGTCAACATATTTAATGAGTCAACCGGTGAGGTAACGAATTTGTACGACAGCGATCGAAAACAAAAGTACAATTTGGGGTTCATATTTCATTGATCAGAGCATTAACACATCTTTACGACTGTTCACGAATACCAATGGTTATTTTTAATGGGCTTACTAGGCCATTTGCCAAATCGCCAAAGGCGAAAAGTAACCTGAACTGGCGAATGAAAACCGTAAGAAATACACACCAAATTTCCGACCGATTTTGTCTAAAAGATCTCGGAAAATCCAGAATTCCAATTCACAAAGTCTTTCACTGTTTATAAGCCACTATCCCGCTGAGTGTTTTAGCTAATTAGTGACAATCAATTTAGATCGATAAACTAATTATGTCAGCGTTTAGTGAAAACCAGCGTTTATTGAAAACCAAATTGTCGGTGCGATAAGACTCCGCCAACTGTTACGCATCTTGCTGTCAATCAACTGGTTTGTATCCCCGCGCTCAACGTTATCTGTCATATAAAGTTGTGACATTATTCACAGATTTTAACTGCGTGATCGAGCCGGGTAAAACATCAAATAATGTGGCGCCCTCTAGCGGCCAAAATGGCTGATCAAAACAGAAAATTTGAAAATGTTTGCTTACGAATTAGCCAGAGATACTCAGCCCGTCTGTGTTTTTGAACTTTACAATCACTGATAAGTGTTAAAGGAACACATGGCAATCTTGAGTTTTCAAAAACTAGCAGCGCCCCGTTAGTTTTTATCATTAATGTTAATTATAAGAATTGTATTAAGCCATTTGTTTTTGCATATTATTATTTTTTATCTTATTGCACCAGTAATATATTAAAAAAACTTATAGTATAATAAGACGAAATAGTGAATACTTAAAATTTGATTGATTTAAATGTAACCAGGGTAAAAGTAAAAATGATACTGGATATATAAATTGTGACACCCATTTCAATTACTGCAAGATTGCCATGTGTCCCTTTAAGTGCCTACTAATTAGTTGTACACATGGTAGCGTAAACTGGAACAATGGCAAGTGTGAACCGGTGTTTAATCGGCTGTTTCTGAATTGGGTTCATTTTATTGTTGATTGTTCAATCAACATGAAACAATACAAAAGGTGCGATTACTCAAAATAATGGTGTATGTATTATTTCTGAATTTGCAGCACGGTCTTTCTAGATTCTTTGGAACTCGTGTTAGTTGAACTTGTATATGCCTCAGTTTAGCCTTACATTTTCTAAATATATTGCTATTTATTTTATATCTCTGCATGTTAGCATATTGAAATGCATTAAATGAAAATACTAAATGGTGAAAAGAGTCTGCATTTTGGTATTTTCTCATTATATATGCATGCATTCATTCTGTCCTTGTTTAAATATCAGTCTTTACAATTTTTAAAAATTAAAATTATATTAAATTAAATACAATTTTTACAAAGTTCTGAATTTTTTCCTGGTATGGGAAGCATGATATAGTGTCCTTTAATGGGGCAAAACACCGCCAAAAGTCATTCAACTGGAACACAACAATGACATGCACAACTACACATGGCACTAATCATCCCTGCCATTGTATCAAGAGAACAGAAATGTGACAAAGTTTGTGTATTAAAACTTTAAAGAACTCATTAACCAGTACACAACAATGGCAATGCAACTAGGCTTGGTATAGTTCTATGACATAAAACGTCACAGAACAGCTACAGATAAGCAACGTATTTGCATAAATTCCCAGTTAAAACTCCCTAAATTAGGCTAAATACAGAATTAAATTACTTTATCGGTGCGTACCAATTATTTTCAACAAATTAATTACACAAAATAACCGTTTTTGTCAGCATATCATATTTTATCCATTACCGTGAAGACGGCCAATATCAAATGGAATGCATCGCCGTTTCCAGTCAATTCTCAAATAAGCGAGCCATTGAGATTGGCTAAATGTGACTGGTTAAGTTTATTTTTTTTCACTCGAAAGTAAATCCTTCAGGAACAAAATTGTTGTATTCAGTGACAGTCTAGTCTATTTTTAATTATTCGGCATCACCGAAGCACTCAACTTTCTCTGTATGTCAACATGGCTAAAAGAGGCCCAGGTGTTTGAACTCAGTGCAAGAATATTCATTATCGCTAAATATTAATAACTAACTCAGAACACAATAATAACTAACGTTGCGACGTTGAGTCGTGACGTCAATAAAGTGTTGCCGACGTCAACATCATCCGCCAATAACGTTCAATAAAGCGAATATTTGTTTGCAAAAACGTAATTTAAAATGTAATAAATAGATTATTTAACTGCTGGGATCGACTATGGGTAATCCTTTACTTCATGGTAGACGTGCTTTGTTTTTTTTACTCACACGCATGCGCCCTTTCGTGAAAAAAACTACACACCTACCTCTTGTGAAAGATTTCCCTATAATCGATCCCAGCAGTTAAATAATCTCTATATAATTCATATAGGGCCCTGGTTTTGTATCACTGCTTAACATAGAAGTTCAGAGAGATATTGCACAGGGTATAGTTCTCCCTGTACACTGGACAGACTACTTTACATCCCTCCGAAGGATGACCTATATTCACAGTACCATGCCCAAGTAAGATACTGCGGGAGTTTGTTTGAAAAATCCGGGATGTGACCCCACTGGAAATCATACACGTGATTTCTGGGACTCGAGTCAAGTATGCTTAACACTTGGCGACCGCAGAGTTAAGTTTCCAAAATTATATGGAAACAAAAGAGCACAAGATGTTTCGAAAGATAAACATTCAAGAAAAATATGTCTGGAGGTCTCCTGAAACATGAGTCATACACAAATATCCTACGGTATACACAGGGTCTGAATGACACGGACTTCCACGACAGCCATGATTCTCACGTCTCCGTCTAGGTATTTTGTTCTTCTTTTTAGTTTAGATACTACAAATGACCAAATATGCAAACGACGACTAGAAACGTCAGGGAATGTTTATGCACACACAACCTTCCAATTGTTCACTCGAATTTTTAAACACGCAGAATGAATAACAAATACGTAGTCTAGATCATCTGCGACGCTTGCTTGTTTACAAAATTATCAGGCGTCGAACATGATCAAGACTAATTTCATGTAGATCAATCCGTGACAACACAAAACATTCATAAACTAAAAATGTGTGCTAACTTTATTGACACGTATGACAGTGAAGAGTGTAAACTTGCACATATTCTACTTACGATAAATTGTTTCGTAAATATGAATAATTTGGGGCTTCGCTGCGCGAAGCTTAGTGATAATATAAATGTGTGTTGTTTAATGCCACCACTCCTTAAAAAAAGTCCTGGGGAAAGCTCTGTTAGTTACCTGAGTTTCCAATACCTAAATGTTTCGAAATGTTCTAACATGATTTTTACTATAGAACAATACATGTGACTCTAAAAATTCTATCTGTAACCTCAGTTTGTTTTAGTGAGTAAACAGGGTTATAGTTAAGAATCTCCAAATGATTTGTTTTGTGGACCACGTTAATTTGACATTTCACGTAATGAGTTTGTGCCATAAAGAAAATATTTGGCTCCAATGTTTTCAATTTGGCTCTAATTTTTTTCATTTGGCGAAAGTAGTTGCGCAAAGAAAAAAATAGCCAGTGCAAGCCCTGAAAGTGCTGGTCCTATTTCCATAAAACTTTACAGGTTTCCATGGCTGATCTACTCTAGCTATCAAAATCTATCGGTAGAGCTTCAAGGTCATTGACCTCTTGTTTTGTTTTATATTTTGTTTTATGACGTCTGTGTCATAGACAGACTTGGGTCAAATTTAAAAGCTACTTCTGCCAGACTCGAAACAGCAAATTCATTGCCCGAGTTATTGAAAAATGCTATTTATTGTTTTGTTAAATATGTTAGCTACACAATTGTTCATCTGATCTTTACGAAACTTGTTCAAAATTTAGAGTGTTAATATCAATAAAATCTTGGACAAGTTTTAAACGGCCATATCTGACATCCCATCCTATCTCCCCCATTATTTTGTTAAGAGCATTGAGGCTTTGTTTTTCATCAGATTTCCACCAAATGTGTACAACCAGTAGTCTAAGCGATGCAGGCCCTCTTGATGGTTTTATTGGTAACAAATATATTGTTGAAATAAATGTAAATGCATCTAATAACTATGGCCAAGTATGTTTGGTAATATCATTATACCAAGTTTTATCAAGTAATTTCAAAGGATTGTTTACGGAAGGATGGACAGATGGATGACGCACAACTGTATAAGCTCTGTCAATCTTTATTAATCAGTAGAGCTAACTATACTGACGTGCATTGTTCCTTTGTGCATTGTTCCTGTACACAATCAGTAAAGTTGGTATATGTTTAGCTGGTATCAAATGTTCCTGTACACAATCAGTAAAGTTGGTATATGTTTAGCTGGTATCAAATGTTCCTGTACACAATCAGTAAAGTTGGTTTATGTTTAGCTGGTAACAAATGTTCCTGTACACAATCAGTAAAGTTGGTATATGTTTAGCTGGTATCAAATGTTCCTGTACACAATCAGTAAAGTTGGTATATGTTTAGCTGGTATCAAATGTTCCTGTACACAATCAGTAAAGTTGGTATATGTTTAGCTGGTATCAAATGTTCCTGTACACAATCAGTAAAGTTGGTTTATGTTTAGCTGGTATCAAATGTTCCTGTACACAATCAGTAAAGTTGGTATATGTTTAGCTGGTATCAAATGTTCCTGTACACAATCAGTAAAGTTGGTTTATGTTTAGCTGGTATCAAATGTTCCTGTACACAATCAGTAAAGTTGGTATATGTTTAGCTGGTATCAAATGTTCCTGTACAGAATCAGTAAAGTTGGTATATGTTTAGCTGGTATCAAATGTTCCTGTACACAGTCAGTAAAGTTGGTTTATGTTTAGCTGGTATCAAATGTTCCTGTACACAATCAGTAAAGTTGGTATATGTTTAGCTGGTATCAAATGTTCCTGTACACAATCAGTAAAGTTGGTATATGTTTAGCTGGTATCAAATGTTCCTGTACACAATCAGTAAAGTTGGTATATGTTTAGCTGGTATCAAATGTTCCTGTACAATTTTAGGGAAATCCAACTTATACTTTCAGAGTAGAAGACGTCACAAACTTGTCTTCGGATGGCGGGAGGTGTACAGTACTGGTTCTACCCAGGAAAAGTGGGTGGTCTGCCTCCACCACAAAAAAACAACCGTCATATATAACCTTACACGTGTTGAAAATGACGTAAAACACCATACAAACAAAAACAAAAACAAACTTGTCTTGAGAATCATCAGCTCTAGATTTCATTCCAAGTAAAAATCAAGTACATCTTTCCAGAAAGTCCATCTATTAGTTTCTGAGGAGAAGCCATCACGAAATTGTCTTTGTTTTCCCTTTTACGCAAAACGAGGATATATAATCAAAAATAAAAATGCCATATTGATGTTAAAACTGTATTAACGACCAACATCAACTGCATTTGTTAAATATCAAGGAGAGAAACTGTATCAGATTGTTGTTCCAACCCTATTAACTTTGTACTATTTACATATGCGTGTTGTATAATATTAAAATAAAATATCTTTAAACCAAAATTGTCTTTGAAAATCTATATTTAGCTATGGCTGACATCTTTGACTACCGACAACTCGGAATTTTACTGAAGATCAACTAAACATCAACATTACTGTATGTAGCAAGTGGTTTAAAGGGACACACGACAATCTTGACTTTTTAAAAACCTGCGGCGTCCCTTAGTTTTTCTGCATATCCTGCATTTGTTCTGTATTTAATATAATATTAGAGAAGAACAAAGCAAATTGTTTTTGCATATAACTATTGTTGATTATATTGTTACAATAATATATTTAAACCTATGGTAAAATAAGAACAAATGAAAACTCAAATATTATTTAACTATATGTTAAGTCAAAATGATATTCGAATAAAAATCGAGATGCTAACTGATAAATTTTTTTTTTAATTTATTGAATTGGGGTTTTAAGGTGCACCAACACATGAAAGGTTATATGGCGCCTAACAGGAATGAACATGCCAGGCTCATCCTCCATGTACATCGAGATAAAATATGGAGAACGGGCCTAGAACCTTCTCACCCTGAACTGCAGAGTTGCTGCAAATTCTATTGTAGACATTCCATTTAGAAAACTTCAAGATTGTCCCTTTAAGAGGATTTGCCACAAAAATTGTTGATGTACAGACGGACGGAAGCCACACCACTGCATAAGCTCTGCTGAACTTTAATCCGTAGATATCATGTGCATTGGTCCTGCCAAATATCATAAACATGTATCCAATTGTTTCAGGAATTAATAGCGGTTGCACAACTATTTTATTTTGAGCTGAGAGCCATTTTAATTTCGAGCTGGTTTTACTTAGGACCATGACGGTAGCTTACTGGTAGATCGTCCGCCTCGCGTGCGGGAGGTCGGGGTTTCAGTTCCCGGCTGGGTCACCAGAAGACGATGGTGCCTACCAGTTAGAAGAATGACAATCCATGACATTCTAGACAAGATATGTCCGACAAACATGTTTAAAATAAAAGCTAGTGTACAAAGAAGAAGAATTCTGTCTTTACTCAAGCTAAAGTTAGTTATGGTTCTTGTGCTCTGCATATTCTCCATTTCTATCAGTAGTTTTCGCAATAACGCTAATATGCTTCGGACAAGAAGTACAAGTATTACATGTACACTACCAAGGGAAATAAATATTTGAATGAAGATAGAATTATGGTTCTTGTGCACTGCACTTCCCCTCATTGGGTGAAGTTTCATAGCAGTCCCAGTAGTAGTTTTCAAGTTATGCTCCAGAAACAGAGAAAGAATTATTATTCTAATACACCCGCACTATATAGCCTAGTTTAAAATATCTTGTTATATTCAACGATATACCACTGTAACGTTTGCAGTGTTAGAAGAATAAGCAAGGCAGTGCGAAAGATATCACTGTAACGTCTTAATGTTTGCAACGTTAGGAGAGTAAGCAA
>JAWPHD010019300.1:0-25000 GCA_037043455.1 Cyrtodaria siliqua
TATATTCCGTTCTTACGCATTATAGTATTCCGTTCTTACGGATATATATTCCGTTCATACGCATATATATTCAGTTTTACGCATATATATTCAGTTCTTACGCATATATATTCAGTTTTTACACATATATATTCAGTTCTTACCATATATATTCAGTTTACGCATATATTATTCAGTTCTTACGCATATATATTCAGTTATTATGCATATATATTCAGTTCTTACAAATATATATTCAGTTCTTACACATATATATTCAGTTCTTACACATATATATTCAGTTCTTATACATATATATTCAGTTCTTACACATATATATTCAGTTCTTACACATATATATTCAGTTCTTACACATATATATTCAGTTCTTACACATATATATTCAGTTCTAATATATATTCAGTTCTTACGTATATATATTCATTTCTTACGCATATATATTCACTTCTTACACATATATATTCAGTTCTGACGCATATATATTCAGTTCTTACACATATATATTCAGTTTTGACGCATATATATTCCGTTCTTACGCATATATATTCAGTTCTTACACATATATATTCAGTTCTTACAGATATATATTCAGTTCTGACGCATATATATTCAGTTCTTACGCATATATATTCAGTTCTTACACATATATATTCAGTTCTTACGCATATATATTCAGTTCTGACGCATATATATTCAGTTCTTACACATATATATTCAGTTCTTACACATATATATTCAGTTCTTACACATATATATTCAGTTCTTTCACATATATATTCAGTTCTTACGCATATATATTCAGTTCTTATATATATTCAGTTCTTATGCATATATATTCAGTTCTTGCACATATATATTCAGTTCTTATACATATATATTCAGTTCTTACACATATATATCAGTCTAAGCATATATATTCAGTCTTATCATAATTCAGTTCTTACACATATATATTCAGTTCTTATGCATATATATTCAGTTCTCACACATATAAATTCAGTTGTTACGCATATATATTCAGTTCTTACATATATATATTCAGTTCTTACACATATATATTCAGTTCTGACGCATATATATTCAGTTTGACGTATATATATTCCGTTCTGACGCATACATATTCAGTTCTTACACATATATATTGCGTTCTTACGCATATATATTCAGTTCTTAAGCATATATATTCAGTTCTTACAAATATATATTCAGTTCTTACACATATATATTCAGTTCTTACACATATATATTCAGTTCTTATACATATATATTCAGTTCTTACACATATATATTCAGTTCTTACGCATATATATTCAGTTCTTACACATATATATTCAGTTCTTACACATATATTTCAGTTTTTACACATATATATTCAGTTCTTACACATATATATTCATTTCTTACACATATATATTCAGTTCTTATGCATATATATTTAGTTCTTACACATACATATTCAGTTCTTACGCATATATATTCAGTTCTTACGCCATATATATTCAGTTCTTACACATTAATATTCAGTTCTTACACATATATATTCTGTTCTTACACATATATATTCAGTTCTTATATATATTCAGTTCTTACGCATATATATTCATTTCTTACGCATATATATTCACTTCTTACACATATATATTCAGTTCTGACGCATATATATTCAGTTTTGACGCATATATATTCCGTTCTGACGCATATATATTCAGTTCTTACACATACATATTCAGTTCTTACGCATATATAATTCAATTCTTACGCATATATATTCCGTTATTACGCATATATATTCAGTTCTTACACATATATATTCAGTTCTTACACATATATATTCAGCTCTTACGCATATATATTCAGTTCTTATACATATATGTTCAGTTCTTACGCATATATATTCAGTTCTTACGCATATATATTCAGTTCTTACACATATATATTCAGTTCTTACACTTATATATTCAGTTCTTACACATATATATTCAGTTCTTATATATATTCATTTCTTACGGATATATATTCAGTTCTTACACATATATATTCAGTTCTTACAAATATATATATTCAGTTCTTACACATATATATTCAGTTCTTACACTTATATATTCAGTTCTTACGCATATATATTCAGTTATTACTCATATATATTCAGTTCTTACACATATATATTCAGTTCTTACACATATATATTCAGTTCTTACACATATATATTCAGTTCTTTATACATATATATTCATTTCTTACACATATATATTCAGTTATTATGCATATATATTCAGTTCTTAAACATATATATTCAGTTCTTACGCATATATATTCAGTTCTTACGCATATATATTCAGTTCTTACACATATATATTCAGTTCTTACACATATATATTCAGTTCTGACACATATATATTCAGTTCTTATATATATTCACTTCTTACACATATATATTCAGTTTTGACGCATATATATTCAGTTTTGACGCATTGATATTCCGCTCTGACGCATATATATTCAGTTCTTACACATATATATTGCGTTCTTACGCATATATACTCAGTTTTTAAGCATATATATTCAGTTCTTACACATATATATTCAGTTCTTACACATATATATTCAGTTCTTACACATATATATTCAGTTCTTATGCATATATATTCAGTTCTTACACATATATATTTAGTTCTTACGCATATATATTCAGTTCTGACGCATATATATTCAGTTCTTACACATATATATTCAGTTCTTACACATATATATTCAGTTCTTTCACATATATATTCAGTTCTTACGCATATATATTCAGTTCTTATATTATTCAGTTCTTACGCATTTATATTCAGTTCTTACACATATATATTCAGTTCTTATACATACATATTCAGTTCTTACACATATATATTCAGTTCTTATGCATATATATTCAGTTCTTACACATATATATTCAGTTGTTACGCATATATATTCAGTTCTTACGCATATATATTCAGTTCTTACACATATATATTCAGTTCTTACACATATATATTCAGTTCTTACGCATATATATTCAGTTCTTACACATACATATTCAGTTCTTACGCATATATATTCAGTTCTTACGCATATATATTCAGTTCTTACACATATATATTCAGTTCTTACACTTATATATTCAGTTCTTACACATATATATTCAGTACTTATATATATTCAGTTCTACGCATATATATTCAGTTCCTACACATATATATTCAGTTCTTACACATATATATTCAGTTGTTACACATATATATTCAGTTATTTATACATTATATATTCATTTCTTACACATATATATTCAGTTCTTATGCATATATATTCAGTTCTTACACATATATATTCACTTCTTACCCATATATATTCAGTTCTTACGCATATATATTCAGTTCTTACACATATATATTCAGTTCTTACACATATATATTCAGTTCTTACACATATATATTCAGTTCTTACACAAATATATTCAGTTCTTACACATATGTATTCAGGTCTTACACATATATTTTTTAGTTCTTAACATATATATTCAGTTCTTACGCATATATATTCAGTTCTTACGCATATATATTCAGTTCTTACACATATATATTCAGTTCTTACACTTATATATTCAGTTCTTACACATATATATTCAGTACTTATATATATTCAGTTCTTACGCATAAATATTCAGTTCCTACACATATATATTCAGTTCTTACACATATATATTCAGTTCTTACACATATATATTCAGTTCTTATACATATATATTCATTTCTTACACATATATATTCAGTTCTTATGCATATATATTCAGTTCTTACACATATATATTCACTTCTTTCGCATATATATTCAGTTCTTACGCATATATATTCAGTTCTTACACATATATATTCAGTTCTTACACATATATATTCAGTTCTTACACATATATATTCAGTTCTTACACATATATATTCAGTTCCTACACATATATATTCAGTTATTATACATTTATATTCAGTTCTTACACATATATATTCATTTCTTATGCATATATATTCAGTTCTTACACATATATATTCAGTTCTTACGCATATATATTCAGTTCTTACGCATATATATTCAGTTCTTACACATATATATTCAGTTCTTACACATATATATCAGTTCTTACGCATATATATTCAGTTCTTACACATATATATTCAGTTCTTACACATATATATTCAGTTCTTACACATATATATATTCAGTTCTTACACTTATATATTCAGTTCTTACACATATATATTCAGTTCTTATATATATTCAGTTCTTACGCATATATATTCAGTTCTTACACATATATATTCAGTTCTTACACATATATATTCAGTTCTTACACATATATATTCAGTTCTTACACATATATATTCATTTCTTACACATATATATTCAGTTCTTATGCATATATATTCAGTTCTTACACATATATATTCAGTTCTTACGCATATATATTCAGTTCTTACGCATATATATTCAGTTCTTACACATATATATTCAGTTCTTACACATTTATATTCAGTTCTTACACATATATATTCAGTTCTTACACATATATATTCAGTTCTTACACATATATATTCAGGTCTTACACATATATATTTAGTTCTTACACATATATATTCAGTTCTTACGCATATATATTCAGTTCTTACACATATATATTCAGTTCTTACACATATATATTCAGTTCCTACACATATATATTCAGTTCTTATACATATATATTCAGTTCTTACACATATATATTCAGTTCTAACGCATATATATTCAGTTCTTACACTTATATATTCACTTCTTTCGCATATATATTCAGTTCTTACGCATATATATTCAGTTCTTACACATATATATTCAGTTCTTACACATATATATTCAGTTCTTACACATATATATTCAGTTCTTACACATATATATTCAGTTCCTACACATATATATTCAGTTATTATACATTTATATTCAGTTCTTACACATATATATTCATTTCTTATGCATATATATTCAGTTCTTACACATATATATTCAGTTCTTACGTATATATATTCAGTTCTTACGCATATATATTCAGTTCTTACACATATATATTCAGTTCTTACACATATATATTCAGTTCTTACGCATATATATTCAGTTCTGTACACATATATATTCAGTTCTTACACATATATATTCAGTTCTTACACATATATATATTCAGTTCTTACACTTATATATTCAGTTCTTACACATATATATTCAGTTCTTATATATATTCAGTTCTTACGCATATATATTCAGTTCTTACACATATATATTCAGTTCTTACACATATATATTCAGTTCTTACACATATATATTCAGTTCTTACACATATATATTCATTTCTTACACATATATATTCAGTTCTTATGCATATATATTCAGTTCTTACACATATATATTCAGTTCTTACGCATATTATATTCAGTTCTTACGCATATATATTCAGTTCTTACACATATATATTCAGTTCTTACACATTTATATTCAGTTCTTACACATATATATTCAGTCCTTACACATATATATTCAGTTCTTACACATATATATTCAGGTCTTACACATATATATTTAGTTCTTACACATATATATTCAGTTCTTACGCATATATATTCAGTTCTTACACATATATATTCAGTTCTTACACATATATATTCAGTTCCTACACATATATATTCAGTTCTTATACATATATATTCAGTTCTTACACATATATATTCAGTTCTTACGCATATATATTCAGTTCTTACACTTATATATTCAGTTCTTACACATATATATTCAGTTCTTAGATATATTCAGTTCTTACGCATATATATTCAGTTCTTACACATATATATTCAGTTCTTACACATATATATTCAGTTCTTACACATATATATTCAGTTCTTACAAATATATATTCAGTTCCTATACATATATATTCATTTCTTACACATATATATTCAGTTCTTATGCATATATATTCAGTTCTTACACATATATATTCAGTTCTTACGCATATATATTCAGTTCTTACGCATATATATTCAGTTCTTACACATATATATTCAGTTCTTACACATATATATTCATTTCTTACACATATATATTCAGTTCTTATATATATTCAGTTCTTACGCATATATATTCATTTCTTACGCATATATATTCACTTCTTACACATATATATTCAGTTCTGACGCATATATATTCAGTTTTGACGCATATATATTCCGTTCTGACGCATACATATTCAGTTCTTACACATATATATTGCGGTCTTACGCATATATATTCAGTTCTTAAGCATATATATTCAGTTCTTACACATATATATTCAGTTCTTACACATATATATTCAGTTCTTACACATATATATTCAGTTCTTATACATATATATTCAGTTCTTACACATATATATTCAGTTCTTACACATATATATTCAGTTCTTATACAACATATTCAGTTCTTATGCATATATATTCAGTTCTTACGCATATATATTCCGTTCTTACGCATATATATTCAGTTCTTACACATATATATTCAGTTCTTACACTTATATATTCAGTTCTTACACATATATATTGCGTTCTTACGCATATATATTCAGTTCTTAAGCATATATATTCAGTTCTTACACATATATATTCAGTTCTTATGCATATATATTCAGTTCTTACACATATATATTCAGTTCTTACGCATATATATTCAGTTCTGACGCATATATATTCAGTTCTTACACATATATATTCAGTTCTTACACATATATATTCAGTTCTTACACATATATATTCAGTTCTTTCACATATATATTCAGTTCTTACGCATATATATTCAGTTCATATATATATTCAGTTCTTACGCATATATTCAGTTCTTACGCATATATATTCAGTTCTTACGCATATATATTCAGTTCTTACACATATATATTCAGTTCTTACACTTATATATTCAGTTCTTACACATATATATTCAGTTCTTATATATATTGAGTTCTTACGCATATATATTCAGTTCTTACTCATATATATTCAGTTCTTACACATATATATTCAGTTCTTACACATATATATTCAGTTCTTACACATATATTTTCAGTTCTTATACATATATATTCATTTCTTACACATATATATTCAGTTCTTATGCATATATGTTCAGTTCTTACACATATATATTCATTTCTTACGCATATATATTCAGTTCTTAGACATATATATTCAGTTCTTATGCATATATATTCAGTTATTACACATATATATTCAGTTCTTATGCATATATATTCAGTTCTTACACATATATATTCAGTTGTTACGCATATATATTCAGTTCTTACACATATATATTCAGTTCTTACACATATATATTCAGTTCTTACGCATATATATTCAGTTCTTACGCATATATATTCAGTTCTTACACATATATATTCAGTTCTTATATATATTCAGTTCTTATATATATTTAGTTCTTATATATATTCAGTTCTTACGCATATATATTCAGTTCTTACACATATATATTCAGTTCTTACACATATATATTCAGTTCTTACACATAAATATTCAGTTCTTACACATATATTTTCAGTTCTTATACATATATATTCATTTCTTACACATATATATTCAGTTCTTATGCATATATATTCAGTTCTTACACATATATATTCATTTCTTACGCATATATATTCAGTTCTTATGCATATATATTCAGTTCTTACACATATATATTCAGTTCTTACACATATATATTCAGTTCTTACACATATATTTTCATTTCTTACACATATATATTCAGTTCTTACAAATATATATTCAGTTCTTACACATATATATTCAGTTCTTACACATATATATTCAGTTCTTACACATATATATTCAGTTCTAATATATATTCAGTTCTTACGTATATATATTCATTTCTTAAGCATATATATTCACTTCTTAACATATATATTCAGTTCTGACGCATATATATTCAGTTCTTACACATATATATTCAGTTTTGACGCATATATATTCCGTTCTTACGCATATATATTCAGTTCTTACACATATATATTCAGTTCATACAGATATATATTCAGTTCTGAGGCATATATATTCAGTTCTTACGCATATATATTCAGTTCTGACGCATATATATTCAGTTCTTACACATATATATTCAGTTCTTCCACATATATATTCAGTTCTTACACATATATATTCAGTTCTTACACATATATATTCAGTTCTTTCACATATATATTCAGTTCTTACGCATATATATTCAGTTCTTACGCATATATATTCAGTTCTTACACATATATATTCAGTTCTTACACATTTATATTCAGTTCTTACACATATATATTCAGTTCTTACACATATATATTCAGTTCTTACGCATATATATTCAGTTCTTACGCATATATATTCAGTTCTTACACATATATATTCAGTTCTAACGCATATATATTCAGTTCTTACACTTATATATTCACTTCTTTCGCATATATATTCAGTTCTTACGCATATATATTCAGTTCTTACACATATATATTCAGTTCTTACACATATATATTCAGTTCTTACACATATATATTCAGTTCTTACACATATATATTCAGTTCCTACACATATATATTCAGTTATTATACATTTATATTCAGTTCTTACACATATATATTCATTTCTTATGCATATATATTCAGTTCTTACACATATATATTCAGTTCTTACGTATATATATTCAGTTCTTACGCATATATATTCAGTTCTTACACATATATATTCAGTTCTTACACATATATATTCAGTTCTTACGCATATATATTCAGTTCTTACACATATATATTCAGTTCTTACACATATATATTCAGTTCTTACACATATATATATTCAGTTCTTACACTTATATATTCAGTTCTTACACATATATATTCAGTTCTTATATATATTCAGTTCTTACGCATATATATTCAGTTCTTACACATATATATTCAGTTCTTACACATATATATTCAGTTCTTACACATATATATTCAGTTCTTACACATATATATTCATTTCTTACACATATATATTCAGTTCTTATGCATATATATTCAGTTCTTACACATATATATTCAGTTCTTACGCATATATATTCAGTTCTTACGCATATATATTCAGTTCTTACACATATATATTCAGTTCTTACACATTTATATTCAGTTCTTACACATATATATTCAGTCCTTACACATATATATTCAGTTCTTACACATATATATTCAGGTCTTACACATATATATTTAGTTCTTACACATATATATTCAGTTCTTACGCATATATATTCAGTTCTTACACATATATATTCAGTTCTTACACATATATATTCAGTTCCTACACATATATATTCAGTTCTTATACATATATATTCAGTTCTTACACATATATATTCAGTTCTTACGCATATATATTCAGTTCTTACACTTATATATTCAGTTCTTACACATATATATTCAGTTCTTAGATATATTCAGTTCTTACGCATATATATTCAGTTCTTACACATATATATTCAGTTCTTACACATATATATTCAGTTCTTACACATATATATTCAGTTCTTACAAATATATATTCAGTTCCTATACATATATATTCATTTCTTACACATATATATTCAGTTCTTATGCATATATATTCAGTTCTTACACATATATATTCAGTTCTTACGCATATATATTCAGTTCTTACGCATATATATTCAGTTCTTACACATATATATTCAGTTCTTACACATATATATTCAGTTCTTACACATATATATTCAGTTCTTATATATATTCAGTTCTTACGCATATATATTCATTTCTTACGCATATATATTCACTTCTTACACATATATATTCAGTTCTGACGCATATATATTCAGTTTTGACGCATATATATTCCGTTCTGACGCATACATATTCAGTTCTTACACATATATATTGCGGTCTTACGCATATATATTCAGTTCTTAAGCATATATATTCAGTTCTTACACATATATATTCAGTTCTTACACATATATATTCAGTTCTTACACATATATATTCAGTTCTTATACATATATATTCAGTTCTTACACATATATATTCAGTTCTTACACATATATATTCAGTTCTTATACAACATATTCAGTTCTTATGCATATATATTCAGTTCTTACGCATATATATTCCGTTCTTACGCATATATATTCAGTTCTTACACATATATATTCAGTTCTTACACTTATATATTCAGTTCTTACACATATATATTGCGTTCTTACGCATATATATTCAGTTCTTAAGCATATATATTCAGTTCTTACACATATATATTCAGTTCTTATGCATATATATTCAGTTCTTACACATATATATTCAGTTCTTACGCATATATATTCAGTTCTGACGCATATATATTCAGTTCTTACACATATATATTCAGTTCTTACACATATATATTCAGTTCTTACACATATATATTCAGTTCTTTCACATATATATTCAGTTCTTACGCATATATATTCAGTTCATATATATATTCAGTTCTTACGCATATATTCAGTTCTTACGCATATATATTCAGTTCTTACGCATATATATTCAGTTCTTACACATATATATTCAGTTCTTACACTTATATATTCAGTTCTTACACATATATATTCAGTTCTTATATATATTGAGTTCTTACGCATATATATTCAGTTCTTACTCATATATATTCAGTTCTTACACATATATATTCAGTTCTTACACATATATATTCAGTTCTTACACATATATTTTCAGTTCTTATACATATATATTCATTTCTTACACATATATATTCAGTTCTTATGCATATATGTTCAGTTCTTACACATATATATTCATTTCTTACGCATATATATTCAGTTCTTAGACATATATATTCAGTTCTTATGCATATATATTCAGTTATTACACATATATATTCAGTTCTTATGCATATATATTCAGTTCTTACACATATATATTCAGTTGTTACGCATATATATTCAGTTCTTACACATATATATTCAGTTCTTACACATATATATTCAGTTCTTACGCATATATATTCAGTTCTTACGCATATATATTCAGTTCTTACACATATATATTCAGTTCTTATATATATTCAGTTCTTATATATATTTAGTTCTTATATATATTCAGTTCTTACGCATATATATTCAGTTCTTACACATATATATTCAGTTCTTACACATATATATTCAGTTCTTACACATAAATATTCAGTTCTTACACATATATTTTCAGTTCTTATACATATATATTCATTTCTTACACATATATATTCAGTTCTTATGCATATATATTCAGTTCTTACACATATATATTCATTTCTTACGCATATATATTCAGTTCTTATGCATATATATTCAGTTCTTACACATATATATTCAGTTCTTACACATATATATTCAGTTCTTACACATATATTTTCATTTCTTACACATATATATTCAGTTCTTACAAATATATATTCAGTTCTTACACATATATATTCAGTTCTTACACATATATATTCAGTTCTTACACATATATATTCAGTTCTAATATATATTCAGTTCTTACGTATATATATTCATTTCTTAAGCATATATATTCACTTCTTAACATATATATTCAGTTCTGACGCATATATATTCAGTTCTTACACATATATATTCAGTTTTGACGCATATATATTCCGTTCTTACGCATATATATTCAGTTCTTACACATATATATTCAGTTCATACAGATATATATTCAGTTCTGAGGCATATATATTCAGTTCTTACGCATATATATTCAGTTCTGACGCATATATATTCAGTTCTTACACATATATATTCAGTTCTTCCACATATATATTCAGTTCTTACACATATATATTCAGTTCTTACACATATATATTCAGTTCTTTCACATATATATTCAGTTCTTACGCATATATATTCAGTTCTTACGCATATATATTCAGTTCTTACACATATATATTCAGTTCTTACACATTTATATTCAGTTCTTACACATATATATTCAGTTCTTACACATATATATTCAGTTCTTACGCATATATATTCAGTTCTTACGCATATATATTCAGTTCTTACACATATATATTCAGTTCTTACACATTTATATTCAGTTCTTACACATATATATTCAGTTCTTACACATATATATTCAGTTCTTACACATATATATTCAGGTCTTACACATATATATTTAGTTCTTACACGTATATATTCAGTTCTTACGCATATATATTCAGTTCTTATACGTATATATATTCAGTTCTTACACATATATATTCAGTTCCTACACATATATATTCAGTTCTTATACATATATATTCAGTTCTTACACATATATATTCAGTTCTTATGCATATATATTCAGTTCTTACACATATATATTCAGTTCTTACGCATATATATTCAGTTCTTACGCATATATATTCAGTTCTTACACATATATATTCAGTTCTTACACATATATATTCAGTTCTTACGCATATATATTCAGTTCTTACACATATATATTCAGTTCTTACGCATATATATTCAGTTCTTACACATATATATTCAGTTCTTACACTTATATATTTAGTTCTTACACATATATATTCAGTTCTTAGATATATTCAGTTCTTACGCATATATATTCAGTTCTTACACATATATATTCAGTTCTTACACATATATATTCAGTTCTTACACATATATATTCAGTTTTGACGCATATATATTCCGTTCTTACGCATATATATTCAGTTCTTCCACATATATATTCAGTTCTTCCACATATATATTCAGTTCTTACACATATATATTCAGTTCTTACACATATATATTCAGTTCTTACACATATATATTCAGTTCTTCCACATATATATTCAGTTCTTACACATATATATTCAGTTCTTACACATATATATTCAGTTCTTTCACATATATATTCAGTTCTCACACATATATATTCAGTTCTTATGCATATATATTCAGTTCTGACGCATATATATTCAGTTCTGAGGCATATATATTCAGTTCTTACGCATATATATTCAGTTCTGACGCATATATATTCAGTTCTTAAAAATATATATTCAGTTCTTCCACATATATATTCAGTTCTTACACATATATATTCAGTTCTTACACATATATATTCAGTTCTTTCACATATATATTCAGTTCTCACGCATATATATTCAGTTCTTACGCATATATATTCAGTTCTGACGCATATATATTTAGTTCTTACACATATATATTCAGTTCTTCCACATATATATTCAGTTCTTACACATATATATTCAGTTCTTACACATATATATTCAGTTCTTTCACATATATATTCAGTTCTTACGCATATATATTCAGTTCTTACGCATATATATTCAGTTCTTACACATATATATTCAGTTCTTACACATATATATTCAGTTCTTACGCATATATATTCAGTTCTTACGCATATATATTCAGTTCTTACACATATATATTCAGTTCTTACACATTTATATTCAGTTCTTACACATATATATTCAGTTCTTACACATATATATTCAGTTCTTACACATATATATTCAGGTCTTACACATATATATTTAGTTCTTACACGTATATATTCAGTTCTTACGCATATATATTCAGTTCTTACACGTATATATTCAGTTCTTACACATATATATTCAGTTCCTACACATATATATTCAGTTCTTATACATATATATTCAGTTCTTACACATATATATTCAGTTCTTATGCATATATATTCAGTTCTTACACATATATATTCAGTTCTTACGCATATATATTCAGTTCTTACGCATATATATTCAGTTCTTACACATATATATTCAGTTCTTACACATATATATTCAGTTCTTACGCATATATATTCAGTTCTTACACATATATATTCAGTTCTTACGCATATATATTCAGTTCTTACACATATATATTCAGTTCTTACACTTATATATTCAGTTCTTACACATATATATTCAGTTCTTAGATATATACAGTTCTTACGCATATATATTCAGTTCTTACACATATATATTCAGTTCTTACACATATATATTCAGTTCTTACACATATATATTCAGTTTTGACGCATATATATTCCGTTCTTATGCATATATATTCAGTTCTTACACATATATATTCAGTTCTGAGGCATATATATTCCGTTCTAACGCATATATATTCAGTTCTGACGCATATATATTCAGTTCTTACACATATATATTCAGTTCTTCCACATATATATTCAGTTCTTACACATATATATTCAGTTCTTACACATATATATTCAGTTCTTTCACATATATATTCAGTTCTCACGCATATATATTCAGTTCTTACGCATATATATTCAGTTCTTACACATATATATTCAGTTCTTACACATTTATATTCAGTTCTTACACATATATATTCAGTTCTTACACATATATATTCAGTTCTTAC
The DNA here is from genome assembly GCA_037043455.1 of Cyrtodaria siliqua. NCBI lineage: Eukaryota > Metazoa > Mollusca > Bivalvia > Adapedonta > Hiatellidae > Cyrtodaria > Cyrtodaria siliqua. Next base: position 14,533 of record JAWPHD010019300.1, read on the forward strand.
ACATATATATTCAGGTCTTACACATATATATTTAGTTCTTACACGTATATATTCAGTTCTTACGCATATATATTCAGTTCTTACACGTATATATTCAGTTCTTACACATATATATTCAGTTGTTACGCATATATATTCAGTTCTTACACATATATATTCAGTTCTTACACATATATATTCAGTTCTTACGCATATATATTCAGTTCTTACGCATATATATTCAGTTCTTACACATATATATTCAGTTCTTATATATATTCAGTTCTTATATATTTTTAGTTCTTATATATATTCAGTGCTTATATATATTCAGTTCTTACGCATATATATTCAGTTCTTACACATATATATTCAGTTCTTACACATATATATTCAGTTCTTACACATATATATTCAGTTCTTACACATATATTTTCAGTTCTTATACATATATATTCATTTCTTACACATATATATTCAGTTCTTATGCATATATATTCAGTTCTTACACATATATATTCAGATCTTACGCATATATATTCAGTTCTTACGCATATATATTCAGTTCTTACACATATATACTCAGTTCTTACACATATATATTCAGTTGTTACACATATTTTTCAGTTCTTACACATATATATTCAGTTCATACACATATATATTCAGTTCTTACACATATATATTTAGTTCTTACACATATATATTCAGTTGTTACGCATATATATTCAGTTCTTACACATATATATTCAGTTCTTACACATATATATTCAGTTCTTACACGTATATATTCAGTTCTTATACATATATATTCAGTTCTTACACAAATATATTCAGTTCTTACACATATATATTCAGTTCTTACACATATATATTCAGTTCTTACACATATATATTCAGTTCTAATATATATTCAGTTCTTACGTATATATATTCATTTCTTACGCATATATATTCACTTCTTACACATATATATTCAGTTCTGACGCATATATATTCAGTTCTTACGCATATATATTCAGTTCTTACGCATATATATTCAGTTCTTACACATACATATATTAAGTTCTTACACTTATATATTCAGTTCTTACACATATATATTCAGTGCTTATATATATTAAGTTCTTACGCATATATATTCAGTTCTTACACATATATATTCAGTTCTTACACATATATATTCAGTTCTTACACATATATATTCAGTTCTTACACATATATAGTCAGTTCTTATACATATATATTCATTTCTTACACATATATATTCAGTTCTTATGCATATATATTCAGTTCTTACACATATATATTCAGTTCTTACGCATATATATTCAGTTCTTACGCATATATATTCAGTTCTTACACATATATATTCAGTTCTTACACATTTATATTCAGTTCTTACACATATATATTCATTTCTTACACATATATATTCAGTTCTTACACATATATATTCAGTTCTTACACATATATATTTAGTTCTTAAACGTATATATTCAGTTCTTACGCATATATATTCAGTTCTTACACGTATATATTCAGTTCTTACACATATATATTCAGTTCCTACACATATATATTCAGTTCTTATACATATATATTCAGTTCTTACACATATATATTCAGTTCTTATGCATATATATTCAGTTCTTACACATATATATTCAGTTCTTACGCATATATATTCAGTTTTTACCCATATATATTCAGTTCTTACACATATATATGCAGTTCTTACACATATATATTCAGTTATTACGCATATATATTCAGTTCTTACACATATATATTCAGTTCTTACGCATATATATTCAGTTCTTACACATATATATTCAGTTCTTACACTTATATATTCAGTTCTTACACATATATATTCAGTTCTTAGATATATTCAGTTCTTACGCATATATATTCAGTTCTTACACATATATATTCAGTTCTTACACATATATATTCAGTTCTTACGCATATATATTCAGTTCTTACACATATATATTTAGTTCTTATGCATATATATTCAGTTCTTACGCATATATATTCAGTTCTTACACATATATATTCAGTTCTTATATATATTCAGTTCTTATATATTTTCAGTTCTTATATATATTCAGTTCTTATATATATTCAGTTCTTACGCATATATATTCAGTTCTTACACATATATATTCAGTTCTTACACATATATATTCAGTTCTTACACATATATATTCAGTTCTTACACATATATTTTCGGTTCTTATACATATATATTCATTTCTTACACATATATATTCAGTTCTTATGCATATATATTCAGTTCTTACACATATATATTCAGTTCTTACGCATATATATTCAGTTCTTACGCATATATATTCAGTTCTTACACATATATATTCAGTTCTTACAAATATATATTCAGTTCTTACACATATATTTTCAGTTCTTACACATATATATTCAGTTCATACACATATATATTCAGTTCTTACACATATATATTTAGTTCTTACACATATATATTCAGTTCTTACGCATATATATTCAGTTCTTACACATATATATTCAGTTCTTACACATATATATTCAGTTCTTACACATATATATTCAGTTCTTATACATATATATTCAGTTCTTACACAAATATATTCAGTTATTACACATATATATTCAGTTCTTACACATATATATTCAGTTCTTACACATATATATTCAGTTCTAATATATATTCAGTTCTTACGTATATATATTCATTTCTTACGCATATATATTCACTTCTTACACATATATATTCAGTTCTGACTCATATATATTCAGTTCTTACGCATATATATTCAGTTCTTACGCATATATATTCAGTTCTTACACATACATATATTAAGTTCTTACACTTATATATTCAGTTCTTACACATATATATTCAGTGCTTATATATATTCAGTTCTTACGCATATATATTCAGTTCTTCTTACACATATATATTCAGTTCTTACACATATATATTCAGTTCTTACACATATATATTCAGTTCTTACACATATATTTTCATTTCTTACACATATATATTCAGTTCTTACAAATATATATTCAGTTCTTACACATATATATTCAGTTCTTACACATATATATTCAGTTCTTACACATATATATTCAGTTCTAATATATATTCAGTTCTTACGTATATATATTCATTTCTTAAGCATATATATTCACTTCTTAACATATATATTCAGTTCTGACGCATATATATTCAGTTCTTACACATATATATTCAGTTTTGACGCATATATATTCCGTTCTTACGCATATATATTCAGTTCTTACACATATATATTCAGTTCTTACAGATATATATTCAGTTCTTACGCATATATATTCAGTTCTTACACATATATATTCAGTTCTGACGCATATATATTCAGTTCTTACACATATATATTCAGTTCTTCCACATATATATTCAGTTCTTACACATATATATTCAGTTCTTACACATATATATTCAGTTCTTTCACATATATATTCAGTTATTACGCATATATATTCAGTTCTTACGCATATATATTCAGTTCTTACACATATATATTCAGTTCTTACACATTTATATTCAGTTCTTACACATATATATTCAGTTCTTACACATATATATTCAGTTCTTACGCATATATATTCAGTTCTTACGCATATATATTCAGTTCTTACACATATATATTCAGTTCTTACACATTTATATTCAGTTCTTACACATATATATTCAGTTCTTACACATATATATTCAGTTCTTACACATATATATTCAGGTCTTACACATATATATTTAGTTCTTACACGTATATATTCAGTTCTTACGCATATATATTCAGTTCTTACACGTATATATTCAGTTCTTACACATATATATTCAGTTCCTACACATATATATTCAGTTCTTATACATATATATTCAGTTCTTACACATATATATTCAGTTCTTATGCATATATATTCAGTTCTTACACATATATATTCAGTTCTTACGCATATATATTCAGTTCTTACGCATATATATTCAGTTCTTACACATATATATTCAGTTCTTACACATATATATTCAGTTCTTACGCATATATATTCAGTTCTTACACATATATATTCAGTTCTTACGCATATATATTCAGTTCTTACACATATATATTCAGTTCTTACACTTATATATTTAGTTCTTACACATATATATTCAGTTCTTAGATATATTCAGTTCTTACGCATATATATTCAGTTCTTACACATATATATTCAGTTCTTACACATATATATTCAGTTCTTACACATATATATTCAGTTTTGACGCATATATATTCCGTTCTTACGCATATATATTCAGTTCTTCCACATATATATTCAGTTCTTCCACATATATATTCAGTTCTTACACATATATATTCAGTTCTTACACATATATATTCAGTTCTTACACATATATATTCAGTTCTTCCACATATATATTCAGTTCTTACACATATATATTCAGTTCTTACACATATATATTCAGTTCTTTCACATATATATTCAGTTCTCACACATATATATTCAGTTCTTATGCATATATATTCAGTTCTGACGCATATATATTCAGTTCTGAGGCATATATATTCAGTTCTTACGCATATATATTCAGTTCTGACGCATATATATTCAGTTCTTAAAAATATATATTCAGTTCTTCCACATATATATTCAGTTCTTACACATATATATTCAGTTCTTACACATATATATTCAGTTCTTTCACATATATATTCAGTTCTCACGCATATATATTCAGTTCTTACGCATATATATTCAGTTCTGACGCATATATATTCAGTTCTTACACATATATATTCAGTTCTTCCACATATATATTCAGTTCTTACACATATATATTCAGTTCTTACACATATATATTCAGTTCTTTCACATATATATTCAGTTCTTACGCATATAAATTCAGTTCTTACGCATATATATTCAGTTCTTACACATATATATTCAGTTCTTACACATATATATTCAGTTCTTACGCATATATATTCAGTTCTTACGCATATATATTCAGTTCTTACACATATATATTCAGTTCTTACACATATATATTCAGTTCTTACACATATATATTCAGTTCTTACGCATATATATTCAGTTCTTACGCATATATATTCAGTTCTTACACTATATATTCAGTTCTTACACATTTATATTCAGTTCTTACACATATATATTCAGTTCTTACACATATATATTCCGTTCTTACACATATCTATTCAGGTCTTACACATATATATTTAGTTCTTACACGTATATATTCAGTTCTTACGCATATATATTCAGTTCTTACACGTATATATTCAGTTCTTACACATATATATTCAGTTCCTACACATATATATTCAGTTCTTTACATATATATTCAGTTCTTACACATATATATTCAGTTCTTATGCATATATATTCAGTCTTACACATATATATTCAGTTCTTACGCATATATATTCAGTTCTTACGCATAATATATTCAGTTCTTACACATATACATTCAGTTCTTACACATATATATTCAGTTTCTATACGCATATATATTTCAGTTCTTACACATATATATTCAGTTCTTACGCATATATATTCAGTTCTTACACATATATATTCAGTCTTACACTTATATATTTAGTTCTTACACATATATATTCAGTTCTTAGATATATTCAGTTCTTACGCATATATATTCAGTCTTACACATATATATTCAGTTCTTACACATATATATTCAGTTCTTACACATATATATTCAGTTTTGACGCATATATATTCCGTTCTTACGCATATATATTCAGTTCTTCCACATATATATTCAGTCTTCAGCATATATATTCAGTTCTACACATATATATTCAGTTCTTACACATATATATTCAGTTTCTTACACATATATATTCAGTTCTTCCACATATATATTCAGTTCTTACACATATATATTCAGTTCTTACACATATATTTCAGTTCTTTTCACATATATATTCAGTTCTCACACATATATATTCAGTTCTTATGCATATATATTCAGTTCTGTACGCATATATATTCAGTTCTGAGGCATATATATTCAGTTCTTACGCATATATATTCAGTTCTGACGCAGTTATATATTCAGTTCTTTAAAAATATATATTCAGTTCTTCCACATATATATTCAGTTCTTACACATATATATTCAGTTCTTACACATATATATTCAGTTCTTTACATGTATATTCAGTTCTCACGCATATATATTCAGTTCTTACGCATATATATTCAGTTCTGACGCATATATATTCAGTTCTTACACATATATATTCAGTTCTTCCACATATATATTCAGTTCTTACACATATATATTCAGTTCTTACACATATATATTCAGTTCTTTCACATATATATTCAGTTCTTACGCATATATATTCAGTTCTTAGCATATATGATTCAGTTCTTACACATATATATTCAGTTCCTTACACATATATATTCAGGTTCTTACGCATATATATTCAGTTCTTACGCATATATATTCAGTTCTTACCAATATATATTCAGTCTTACACATTTATATTCAGTTCTACTCATATATATCAGTTCTATACACATATATATTCTGTTCTTTACACATATATATCAGGTCTTACACATATATATTTAGTTCAGACAACGTATATATTCAGTTCGTACGCATAGATATTCAGTGCTTACACGTATTATAAATATCTATATTACTACTTAGTTTTTTTTATTTGGGTGGGTGGGGGGTGGGGGTGGGTTGGGGCGGGAGGGTGGGGGGGGTGGGTGGGGGGTGGTGGGGGGGGGTGGGGGGTGGATGGATGGGGGGTGGGGGTGGGGAGGTGGGGGGGGTGGTGTGGGGGTGGGGGGTGTCGGGGAGGGGGAGGGGGGGGGGGGGTGGGGGGGGCGGAAGAGGGGGGGTGGTGGGGTTGTATGAGGTGGGGGGGTGGGTGTGTGGGGGGGTGGTGTGTGTGGGGGGGGGGTGGGGGGAGGTGGGGGGGTAGGGGGTGGTGCCGGGGGTGGGGGGAGGTGGCGGGGGGGTGGGGGTAGGGGGGGGTGGTGGGGTGTGGGGTGTGGACGGGGATGGGAGCGGACGGGAGGGGGGGTACGCAGTGGCAGGGGAGAGGGGGTCTGTGTGGGGGGGGGGGGGGGGTGGGAGTGGGGTGGGGGCGGGGGGGGGGGGGGGGGGGGGGCGGCGGCTTGGGGGGGGTGGGGGGGGGGGTGGGGGGGGTGGGGGGGGTGGCGGTAGGGGGGGGGTGGGTGGGGGAGCGTGGGGGTAGGGGGGGGGTGGTGGGGGTGGCGGGTGGGGGGGTAGGGCGGGGGGATGGGGGTGGGTGGGGGTTGGCGTCGGGGGGGTGGGGCGGGGGGGAGGGGGGGTGGTGGGGTGAGGGGGGGGGGGGGGGTGGGGGCGTGGTGGGGGGGGGGGGGTGGGTGGGGGGGATGGTGGGGGGGGGGGTGGGTAGGGTGGGGGGGCTGGGTGGGGGGGCGGGGGGTGGGGTGGGGGGGGGGGGGTGGGGGGGGGGGTGTTCGTGGGGGGGGGGGGGGGGGTGGGGGGTGGGGGCGTGGGGGGGGGGGTGGGTAGCGGGGGGGGGGGCGGGGAGGGGGGCTGGTGGGGGGGGGGGGTGGGATGAGGGAGTGGGTTGGGGGGGTGGGGGGGCGGGGGGGGGGGGGGGGGGGATGTGGTTGCGAGGGGGGGGTGGGGGGGCGGTGGGGGGCGGGGGGGGGCGCGGGGGGGGTGGGGGCCAGGCCCCGGTGGGAGGGGGTGGGGGGGTCGGGTGGGGGTGGGGGAGGGGTGGGGGGGGGGGGGGGGTGGGGGGGGACGGGGGCGGGGGGTAGGGGGGTGAGGGGGTGTGGGGAGGGAGGGGGGTGGGGGGGGAGGGGGGGGGTGGGAGGGGGGGGGGCGGAGGTGGTGGGGCGTGGGGGGGGGGGGGTGGGGGGTGGGGGGGGGGGTGGGGTAGTTGGGGGCGGGTGTGGGTGGGTGGGGGAGGGGGGGTGGGGGGGGGGGGGGGTGGGGTGGAGGGTGGGGGGAGGTGGTGGGGTGGGGGGGATGGTGGGGGGGGGAGGTGGTGGTGTGGCGGGTGGGGGTGGGGGGGGGTGTGGGGAGGTGTGGGGGAGAGGGGTGGGTGGGGGGGGGGGGGGGGGGGGGGTGGTGGGGGGGGTGTGGGGGGGGTGTGGGGGGGTGGGGGGGGTGGTGGGGAGGGAGTGGAGTGGGGGGTGGGTGGGTGGGGGTGGGGGTGGGGGGGGGGTGGGGGGGGGGAGGGGGGGGGGGGGGGGGGGTGAGGAGGGGGGGGTCGTGGTGCGTGGGGGGGGTGGGGAGGGGGCGAGGGGGCTGGGTGGGGGTGGGGTTGTGGGTGCGGGTGGGGGGGGGGGGGGGGGGGGGGGGGGGGGGGTGGGGTGGGGGTAGTGGGGGTGGGGGGGGGGGGTGGTGGCTGGGGTGGGGTGGGGGGGGGTGCGGGGGTGGTGGGTGGGGGGTGGGGTGTGGGGTGGGGGGGGGGGGGGGGGTGGGGGGCGGGGGTGGGTGGCGGGTGGGGGGGAGGGGGTGGTGGGGGGTGGGGGTGGGGGTGTGTGGGGTGTGGGTGGGTGGGGGGTCCCCCCCCCCCCCCCCCCCCCCCCCCCCCCCCCCCCCCCCCCCTAGGGGTGGTGGGGTCGTGGGGGTGGGGTGGGGGGTGGGTGGGGGGGGTGGGAGGGGGGGGGGGGGGGTGGGGCGGTGGGGGGGTGTGGGGGGGTTGGGTGGGAGGGGGGGGGGGTGGGGGTGGGGATGGGGGGGGGGGGGGGTGCGGTGTTGGGGGAGGGGGGGGGTGGTGGGGGGGGAGGGGGGGGGTGGGGGGGGGGTGGCTGGGGGGGGGAGGGTGGGGGAGGGGGTGGGGGAGGGGGGGTGGGGGCTGGTGGGGCAGGGGGGGGGGGGGGGAGGTGTGTGGGGGTGGTGTGGGGGGGGGTCGTGGGGTGGGGGTGGGGTGGGGGGGGGGGGTGGGGGGGGGTGCGGGGGGGGGGGGGGGGGGTGTGGATGGGGGGTGGGGGGGGGGGTGGGGAGTGGGGGTGGGGGGTGGGGTGGGTGGGGGGGGGGGGGGGGGGGGGGGATGGGGGGGGGGGGGGGAGGGGTGTGGGGGCGAGGCTGACCGGGTTGGGTGGGGTGGTGTGGTGTGGGGGGGGGGGGGATGGGGGGGGGGGGGGGGGGGGGGGGGGGGTGGGGGGGGGGGGTGAGGGGGGGGGGGGGGCTGGATGGGAGGTGGGTCTGTGGGTGGGGTGGTGGGGGATGGGGGGTGGGGGGGGAGGAGGGGGGGAAGGGGGGGGGTGGGTGGGGTGGGGGGGGGGGGGGCCTGGGGGTGAGGTGATGGGGGGGGGGTGTTGGGAGGGTGGGGTGGCGGTGGGGGGTGGGGGGGGGGGGGTGTTTGGGGTGCGGGTGCGGGGGGGGTTGCGGGGGTGGGGGGGGTGGTGGGGGAGGGGTGGTAGTGGGGGGGGAGGTGTGGGTGGGCGAGGTGCGTGGGTGGGGGAGGCGGTGGGGGTGGGTGGGGGTGGGGATTTGTGGGGTGGGTTGTGTGTGGGGGTGGGGGGGGGTGTGTGTGTTTTTTGGTTTGGGTTTTTGATTGTATATTTGATTAGTTTGTTGGGTTGGTTTTTTGTTGTTAAGATTTTATCTTTTTGTATGTATTAATTTTTTTCTTTTTTGTGTATTTGTTTTTTAATTTTTTTTTATTATGGGTTTTTAGGTGTTGTGGTAGGGAGATTAGTTGGGTGATTATTTTTTTTTTAATTTTTTGTTTATGTTAATGATTTATAATGTTTTTGCAGGTCTTACACTTATCCCGCATCCCCCCAACACCAACACACTAACCACCCAAAAGGGCTGGCTCCATCGAGGGTGGGAGGGGGGGGGGGGTGGTCCAGGTGGGGGGTGGGGCGGGGAGTGTGGGGGGGTGTGGGGGGTGGGGGGTGGGGGGGTGGGGGGGGGGGAGGGGGGGGGGGGGTGGTGCTGGTGGGGGGAGTGGTAGTGGGGGAGGGTCGCCGTGCGTGGGTGTCTGGGGGGGGGGGGGGGGTGGGGGGGGGGGTTGGAGGTAGGCGGGTGGGTGAGGAGGGGGGAGGGGGGGCGGGGTGGGGTGTAGGGGGGGGGTGGGAGGGGGGTGGGGGGTGGGAGGGGTGGGGGGGTGGGGGGGGGGGGGTGGGGGAGGGGTGGGGGGGGGTGGTGGAGTGGGGGGGGGTGGGGTGGGGGGTTGGTGGGGGTGGTGGGGGGCGTGGTGGTGTGGTGAGAGGGGTGTGGTGGGGGGTCAGGGTGGTGGAGCGGGGGGGGGGGGGAGGGTGGAGGGGGTGGGGTGGGGGGATGGGGGGGTGGGGGGGGGGTAGGGGGGCGGGGGTGAGGGCATGGGGGTAAGGGGGGGGAGGTGGGGGGGTGTGGGGGGTGGGGGGGGGGGTGGGGGGGGTGGGGGGGGGGGGGGGGGGGGGGGGGATGGTGGGGGGTGGG
>JAWPHD010019300.1:32500-36306 GCA_037043455.1 Cyrtodaria siliqua
TTTATATTTTTATTATTTTAATTTATATTTTTTATATTTTCTATATTTTTTTTTTAATTTTATAATGTTTTTTTTTTTTTTCTTTTATTATATTATTTTTTTTTTATATTTTTTTTTTTTAATTAATATTTATTTTTTTTATTATTATTTTTTTTTTATATTTATATTTTTATTTTTATAATCATTTATTTATATTTTATTAATAATTTTTTATTATATATTTTTTTTTATTTTTTTTTTTTTTTTATTTATTTTATATAATTTATTATTTTTATAATATTATTTTATATTTTTTTATTTTTTTATATTTTATTTATTTAATTTTTAATTCTTTTATTCTTATATCTTTTATTATTTTTTATTTATTTTATAATAATATATTTTTATTATTATTTTTTTTATTATATTTTTTATATTTTTTATATTTTTTTTTTATTTCTTATATTTATTATTTATAATTTATCTTATTTTAATTATAAAATAAAATTTTTTAAAAAAATTTTTAAAATATAAAAAAATATAAATCATATAATAAAAAAAAAACATAATAAAAATAAAAAAAAAACTAAAAACAAATAAAAATAAAAAAAAAAAATAAAAAAACAAAAACAAAAACAAAAAAAACAAAAAAAAACACAAAAAAAAAAAAAAACAAAACAAAATAAAAAGAAAAAAAAATAAAAAAAAAAACCCCCCCCCCCCCCCCCCCCCCCCCCCCCCCCCCCAATTATTTTTTTTTTTATTTTTATATATTTTTTTTTTTATTTTTTTAATTTTTTTTTATTTTTTATTTTTTTTTTTTATTATTTTATAATTTTTTTTTTCTTTTATTTATTTTTTATTTTTTTTTTTTTATTTATTTTTCTTTATATTTTTTTTTTTATTTTTTTTTTTTTTTTTTATTTTTTTTAAATTAATTTTATTTTTTTTATTTTTTTATTTTTTTTTTTTTTTTTTTTTTTTTTTATCTTTTTATATTATTTTTTAATTATATTATTAATATTTTTTTTTATTTTTTTTTATTTAATTTTTTTATTTTTATTTTATTTTTTTTTATTTTTTATTATATTTTTTTTATAATTTTTTTTTAATTTTTCTTAATTTATTTTTTATTTTCAATTTTTTATTTTTTTTTTATTTTTTTATTTTATAATTTTTTTTTTTTTTTATTTTTATTATATTATTATATTTTTATTTTTATATATTTTATATTATTTTTATTATTTTTTATTTTTATTTTTTTTATTTTTATTATATTTTTATTTAATTATAATTTTTTTTTATTTTTTTATTATTTTATTTTATTTTTTTTTATTTTTTTAATATAATTATTATTTTATTTTTTTTTTTTTTAATTTTTTTTTTTTTTTTTAATCCTTTTCTTTTTTTTTATTATTTTATCTTTATATTTTTTATTTTTTTTATTTTTATTTTATTTTTTATTATTTTTTTTTTTTTTTTTATATTATTTATATTTTTTTATTTTTTTTTTATTTTTTATATTTCTTTTTATTTTTTATTTTTTTATTTACTAATATTAATATTTTTTTTATTTTAATTTTTTTTTTTTTTTTTTTTTTATTTTTTGTTTTTTTATATTTTTTTTTTTTTTATTTTTATTTTAATTTTTATTTTTATTATTATTTTTTTATTTTTTTTCATAATATTCTTTAATTTATTATTTTTTATTTTTATTTTTTTTTATTTATCTTAATTTTATTATTATTTATATATTATTTTTTTTTATTTTATATTTTATTTTTTGTAATTTTTTTTTTTTTTCTATTTTTTTTTTTTATTATTTTTAAATTTTTTTTATTATCGTTTTTTTTTTTTATTTTTATTTTCTTTTTTGTTTTTTATTTTTTTTTTATTTGTTATTTAATTTACTTTTTTATTTTTATTTATTTTTTTTTTTCTTTTTTTTTTTATTTATTTTATTTTTTTTTTCTATTATATTTTTTTTTTTTTTTTTTATAATTTATTTTTTTTTATTTTTTTTCTTTTTTTTTATTTTATTTATATTTTAATTTTTTATTATTATTATTTCTTTTTTTATTTTTTTTAATTTTAAACTTATTTTTTTTTTATTTATTTTTATTTATTTTTATTTTAATTATTAATTTTTTTTTTTTTTTACTTTATTTTTTTTTATATTTTATTTTATTTTTATAATTTATTTTTTTATTATTATTCTTTTTTTATTAATTTATATTTTTTTCTTATTTTTTTTTTTTAATATATTTTTATATTTTTTTTAATTTTTTTTTTTATATATTTTTTTTTATTTTTTTTTTTTATTTTATTTTTTTTTTTTATTACTTTTTTTATTTTATATTTTATTTTATTTTTTTTATTTTTTTTTTATTTTTTATTATTTTAAATTTTTTTTTTTATTTTTTTGTTTTTTTATTTAATTTTATAATTATTTCTTTTTTTATTTTTTTCTATTATTTTTTTTTTTAATATTTTATTTTTTAGATTTTATTTTTATTCTTTCTTTTTGTTTATATTATTTTTTTTTTTTTTTTTATTTATTATTTTTTATATTATTTTTATTCTTTTCTTTTTTTTTATTTATTCTTATTTTATTATATTCTTTTATAATTTTATTTATTTCATTATTCTTTTTATTTTTTCTTATTTATATTCTATTTTTTAATTTATTTATTTTTTTTTATTATTTTTTAATTTATTTTTATTCTTTATTTTTCAGTTCTTACACATATATATTCAGTTCCTACACATATATATTCAGTTCTCTACATATATATTCAGTTCTTACACATATATATTCAGTTCTTACTGCATATATATTCAGTTCTTACACATATATATTCAGTTCTTAGCATATATTCAGTTCTTACGATATATATTCAGTTCTTACACATATATATTCAGTTCTTACACCTATATATTCCAGTTCTTACACGATATATATCAGTTCTTACACATATATATTCAGTTCTTAGCATATATTCAGTTCTTACACATATATATTCAGTTCTTACACCTTATATATTCAGTTCTTACACATATATATTCAGTTCTTAGATATATCCAGTTCTTACAGCATATATATTCAGTTCTTACCATATTATTCAGTTCTTACACATATAATTCAGTTCTTACACATATATATTCAGTTTCTGACGCATATATATTCAGTTCTTACGCATATATATTCAGTTCTTACACATATATATTCAGTTCTGAGGCCTATATATTCAGTTCTAACGCATATATATTCAGTTCTGACGCATATATATCAGTTCTTACACATATATATTCAGTTCTTCACATATATATTCAGTTCTTACACATATATAATCAGTTCTTACAATATATATTCAGTTCTTTCACATATATTATTCAGTTCTCACGCATATATATTCAGTTCTTACGCATATATATTCAGTTCTTAAACATATATATTCAGTTCTTACACATTTATATTCAGTTCTTACACATATATATTCAGTTCTTACACATATATATTCAGTTCTTACACATATATATTCAGGTCTTCCACATATAATTTAGTTCTTCACGTATATATTCAGTCTTACGCATATATATTCAGTTCTTACACGTATATATTCATTCTTACACATATATATTCAGTGCTTACGCATATATATTCAGTTCTTACACATATATATTAGTTCTTACACATATATATTCAGTTCTTACGCATATATATTCAGTTCTTACACATATATATTCAGTTCTTACACAAATATATTCAGTCTTATATATATTCAAGTTCGTATAATATTTTTAGTATCTTATATATATTCAGTTCT
>JAWPHD010019301.1:0-36301 GCA_037043455.1 Cyrtodaria siliqua
AGTCTGTATATAACTATTCGAAAATCATTCAACCGGAACAACTGGCAATGGACAAACATGGCAGAGGAGCATAAGACAATGCAACATAAAAAATATCAGACCTCTAGTTCTTGTAGTTTCGAGGAAGAAGAATTTTGAAGGTTTTCCTTACATAACTCTATGTAAAACATGAGACCCCCGGGGCGGGGCCATGGTCATCATTTGAACAAACTTGGTAGGACCATAAGGCAATGCTACATGCAAAATATCAGACCTCCAGGTCTTGTGGTTTCAGAGAAGATTTTTTGAAGTTTTCCCTATACAACTCTATGCAAAACATGTGACCCCTGGGGCTGGTGCAAAACATGTGACCCCTGGGACGGGGCCATTTATGACCCCAAGGTCATCATTTGAACAATCTTGGCAGAGGAACAGAAGACAATGCTACATACAAAATATCAGACCTCTAGGTCTTGTAGTTTCGGAGAAGAAGAATTTTTCATGTTTTCCCTATATAACAGTATGCTTTTCCCTATAACAAAATATCAGACCTCTAGGTCTAGCAGTATCGGATAAGAAGATTTTCTGAGTGTTTTTTTTAATAAAACTGATAAGCCCCTGGGCGGGGCCTAATTTGATCCCAATGCCACCATTTGAACAAACTTGAGAGAGAACTTTATAAAGAAGCTTCAGATCAAATTCGGTCAAAATCTGTCTAGAGGTTTCAGAGTAGAAGTTTGAAGAAAATGTTAACGGACGGACAGTCGATGACGGACGACAGACGACCGGACACCTCGCCATGACATAAAAACAAGTGAATAAACGACATCATCATACAAACATACGACATCATCCACCGACAATGTCATATATAGGGAAATACAAGGGAGCTACAATATTAGACTTTTTTTTTAGTTATGTGATAAATGAAATCTTACACGAGTGCTATAATTAATATTACATTTAATTAAACTCTTGGATAGAATTTGATATGTATATCATATAATTTCATCCATTTTGTTTAATAAATTCAGTATTAAAAAGGCACTAATGTAAGATCCTCTATTTATAAGATTCCTTCAAGAGATTATAATCAGGAATATAAGCTCTGCTGATCATTTTATCTGAAGAGCCAAAACTGTCATTGCCAAAACCGTCACGTCATTATCATCACTGGCGGTGGTCTGGAAGGATTATGGGTGTCAATCAAAATATGAATATAACCTTCATAATATGTTTCAGTACAAATGCACTCAACTATACATCATAATTTGCCCAATTCAATTATTGTTAATTAAATAGTTTCGACGATCTGCTAGTTTTCTTTGTATTTATCATTAAGTTGATCTATATGATCCTTGGAAGCTATAAAAATCTAGGTTTATCTTCGAAATACAGTTTTATTGAATTATATATACAACTGCTGGCAATATAAACCCATATGAATTATATTTATGATTTAACAACTTTCAACAAAAACCTAAGCTGGAGAGAGTTTTTCCGATCAAACATTTTCATAAACTATAATTAAACGTGCATATAAGGGTTTATTTATCCCCGCTGTATTGCACTAAGCATTTTAGCGAGCAGACCTAGGTTTAAAGTCTCATCTGTAGGATTGGTAAGGTAGGAAATACTTTTCAAATATTTTGATAATTGACCCAAATTGGGTCCGGGCTGGGATTGAATGTGCGGTCTCATGAGTTACTTAGCCGCGATGCTAACCATTACCCCATGGCGCTACCTAATTAATTAAACAGACAGTAACATGCAGCTTAACTTATCAGATGCACCTGAAGCGCATTGTGATAGTTTTCAATTGTATCTGGATTGACACCAACCACTCATTCAGTTCACCTCTAGTCCTTTTAACTTAGCTGACCAGTGGTAATGCATATGGATTGCAATCGGGAGGGCATGGGTGCGAATCTCACCCAGGTCATACTGTGTAGTTAATGTAGTCTTTCTAGTGCATTGGTTAGCATGATCATGCGACGATAAGAGTCAAGCGACATTCTCCAGGTAACAAGCCCAGCAGTCTGCTGCTAGTTCTTCAACAAGGCTATAATAAAACACATTACAAATCTCACCTGGGGCCTCTCAATGTTTTATGTGTGGTAGATGTGACAACGTCGGAGTATTCAAAAGGAGATGGAATGACACCAGTCGCCACCAGCCCTGATATATGGGACATATCTGCCATCATGTAAGCTCCAACTTCATCACAGATCTAAACAATTCAATACAGTCAACTATAGTAAAATATATGTATACTCTAGGGCTGTAACGAATACAAGGTGTGGCGAATACTATACATACCACAAATACAAGGTGTGGTGAATACTATACATACCACAAATACAAGGTGTGGCGAATACTATACGTACCACAAATACAAGGTGTGGCGAATACTATACGTACCACAAATACAAGGTGTGGCAAATACTATACATACCACAAATACAAGGTGTGGCGAATACTATACGTACCACAAATACAACAAGGTGTGGCAAATACTATACATACCACAAATACAAGGTGTGGCAAATACTATACGTACCACAAATACAAGGTGTGGTGAATACTATACATACCACAAATACAAGGTGTGGCGAATACTATACATACCACAAATACAAGGTGTGGCGAATACTATACGTACCACAAATACAAGGTGTGGTGAATACTATACATACCACAAATACAAGGTGTGGCGAATACTATACGTACCACAAATACAAGGTGTGGTGAATACTATACATACCACAAATACAAGGTGTGGCGAATACTACACGTACCACAAATACAAGGTGTGGCAAATACTACACATACCACAAATACAAGGTGTGGCGAATACTATACGTACCACAAATACAAGGTGTGGCGAATACTATACATACCACAAATACAAGGTGTGGCGAATACTATACGTACCACAAATACAAGGTGTGGTGAATATTATACATACCACAAATACAAGGTGTGGCGAATACTATACGTACCACAAATACAAGGTGTGGCAAATACTATACATACCACAAATACAAGGTGTGGCAAATACTATACGTACCACAAATACAAGGTGTGGCAAATACTATACGTACCACAAATACAAGGTGTGGCAAATACTATACATACCACAAATACAAGGTGTGGTGAATACTATACATGTACGTACCACAAATACAAGGTGTGGCAAATACTATACATACCACAAATACAAGGTGTGGCAAATACTATACATACCACAAATACAAGGTGTGGTGAATACTATACATACCACAAATACAAGGTGTGGCGAATACTATACACATACCACAAATACAAGGTGTGGCGAATACTATACATACCACAAATACAAGGTGTGGCGAATACTATACATACCACAAATACAAGGTGTGGCGAATACTATACGTACCACAAATACAAGGTGTGGCGAATACTATACGTACCCCAAATACAAGGTGTGGCGAATACTATACATACCACAAATACAAGGTGTGGCGAATACTATACGTACCACAAATACAAGGTGTGGCGAATACTATACATACCACAAATACAAGGTGTGGCGAATACTATACATACCACAAATACAAGGTGTGGCGAATACTATACATACCACAAATACAAGGTGTGGTGAGTACTACACATACCACAAATACAAGGTGTGGCGAATACTATACATACCACAAATACAAGGTGTGGCGAATACTATACGTACCACAAATACAAGGTGTGGCAAATACTATACATACCACAAATACAAGGTGTGGCAAATACTATACATACCACAAATACAAGGTGTGGCAAATACTATACATACCACAAATACAAGGTGTGGTGAATTCTATACATACCACAAATACAAGGTGTGGTGAGTACTACACATACCACAAATACAAGGTGTGGCGAATACTATACATACCACAAACACAAGGTGTGGCGAATACTATACGTACCACAAATACAAGGTGTGGCGAATACTATATGTACCACAAATACAAGGTGTGGCAAATACTATACATACCACAAATACAAAGGTGTGGCGAATACTATACATACCACAAATACAAGGTGTGGCGAATACTATACATACCACAAATACAAGGTGTGGCGAATACTATACATACCACAAATACACGGTGTGGCAAATACTATACATACCACAAATACAAGGTGTGGCAAATACTATACATACCACAAATACAAGGTGTGGCGAATACTATACATACCACAAAAACAAGGTGTGGCGAATACTATACATACCACAAATACAAGGTGTGGCGAATACTACACATACCACAAATACAAGGTGTGGTGAATACTATACATACCACAAATACAAGGTGTGGCGAATACTATACGTACCACAAATACAAGGTGTGGCGAATACTATACGTACCACAAATAAAAGGTGTGGCGAATACTAAACATACCACAAATACAAGGTGTGGCGAATACTATACATACCACAAATACAAGGTGTGGCGAATACTATACATACCACAAATACAAGGTGTGGCGAATACTATACCTACCACAAATACAAGGTGTGGCGAATACTATACATACCACAAATACAAGGTGTGGCGAATGCTATACGTACCACAAATACAAGGTGTGGCAAATACTATACATACCACAAATACAAAGGTGTGGCAAATACTATACATACCACAAATAAAAGGTGTGGCGAATACTATACATACCACAAATACAAGGTGTGGCGAATACTATACATACCACAAATACAAGGTGTGGCGAATACTACACATACCACAAATACAAGGTGTGGCGAATACTATACATACCACAAATACAAGGTGTGGCGAATACTATACGTACCACAAATACAAGGTGTGGCGAATACTATACATACCACAAATACAAGGTGTGGCAAATACTATACATACCACAAATACAAGGTGTGGCGAATACTATACATACCACAAATACAAGGTGTGGCGAATACTATACATACCACAAATACAAGGTGTGGCGAATACTATACATACCACAAATACAAGGTGTGGCAAATACTATACATACCACAAATACAAGGTGTGGCGAATACTATACGTACCACAAATACAAGGTGTGGCGAATACTATACGTACCACAAATACAAGGTGTGGCGAATACTATACATACCACAAATACAAGGTGTGGCGAATACTATACATACCACAAATACAAGGTGTGGCGAATACTATACATACCACAAATACAAGGTGTGGCGAATACTATACATACCACAAATACAAGGTGTGGCGAATACTATACATACCACAAATACAAGGTGTGGCGAATACTACACATACCACAAATACAAGGTGTGGCGAATACTATACATACCACAAATACAAGGTGTGGCTAATAGTAATACTATACATACCACAAATACAAGGTGTGGCAAATACTATACATACCACAAATACAAGGTGTGGTGAATACTATACATACCACAAATACAAGGTGTGGCGAATACTACACATACCACAAATACAAGGTGTGGCGAATACTACACATACCACAAATACAAGGTGTGGCAAATAATATACATACCACAAATACAAGGTGTGGCGAATACTATACATACCACAAATATAGGGTGACGAATACAAGGTGTGGTGAATACTATACATACCACAAATACATGGTGTGGCAAATACTATACGTACCACAAATACAAGGTGTGGCGAATACTATACGTACCACAAATACAAGGTGTGGTGAATACTATACATACCACAAATACAAGGTGATGAATACAAATATTTATTCATGAATATTCAGTAAAGAAACATGAACAAACAACAGGTCAATGACCTTGAAGCTCTACTGATAGGTTTTTGATAGCTAGACCAGCATTCCTGTGACCCCGTCCGACATGAAATTTTGTTAGGATCAACTAGATATCAAGAGCAACATTCCTGTGAAGTTTCATGAAAATCTGTCAAGTAGTTTCAGAGGAGAAGTCGCTACAAATGTTTATTATATAACGTTATGTAAATAAAGATGGCCGTGCAGCCAAGTTTAATGTCGAATCAAAACCAATTTCGACAAGAACCAACATCAAGTCAAGCTGATCATTTTAGAAAAAGTCCCATATCAATATCAGTTATAGTTTTCAAGCAGTAGTCTCTACAAACTTGTTTTTTAAAAATCTATTTTTAGCTTTGGCGGCGATCTTGGATTTCACATCAACATGAATTTTTGCTAGGATCAACTAGACTTCATGGGCAACATTTCTGTAAAGTTTCATGAAAATCCATCCAGTAGTTTCAGAGGAGTAGTCGCTACAAAAAAAGTTTACACAAGGACGGATGACGGACACCGCACCACGGCATAAGCTCTCCTGATCTTTGATCAGTAGAGCTAAAAACAGAACAGTACTTAATCTATACGTGGCAACTCACTGGTTGACTCAAGTCTTAGTAAATAATAAATAGTAATCAACATAAAAGTTCTAATTATAATATTCTTCTTTAACAAGATGAGCATATCAACCCTCTCTGGTTTCAAGGCTGACCGTAACTTAATAAGTATTTTTTTGTATGGTGTTTTACGTCACTTTCAACACATGTAAGGTTATATGTGACGGTCAATTTTTTTGTGGCGGAGGCAGACCACCCACTTTTCCTGGGTACTTTTCCAGTACTGTACACCTCCCGCCATTCGTAAGAATCGACACTTCCTCACTTACAAGTCGAGCTCCCAGTGGGATTCGAACCCACAGCGGTGAAAGGCGAAGGTTTTCAACGCAACGTCGTTAACGATTTGGCCACGGAGACGCTTTGAACTTAATACAGAGAAAACAATGTTTTTAGGGACATGATTTCAAAATTATTTTATCATGAATTTTATTAATAAATAAAATCAATAGACTCAGGCTGATAATCTCAAAATGTTGTTAAAGCATTTATGAATATCTGTCCGTGAAGCTTCGCATTTATAGGCAGTGAAGATTGACGAAATAAACTACTTGATGTATAAGCAATAGATAGAGTCTGGTCTCAGCGAGTTGGTTTATTTAAACACAGAGATGGGCATAGCCAATCAAGCTTTTTAAATAACCAACAAGCTGAGACAGACTCTATCTTTTTTGTAGTATGTGTACTCTGTCCGTACTCTATTTTCCATTTATCAAACATTAGGGGATGGTAAAAAGCCGCCCCTTTGTTGATCCTGAATTAAAGATTTAATGCTATGCATTTATCAAAGACAATTTCAAAAAGCATATTACAACGTGAATTACAGTGACAGAAACAACAAACTATTCTTTCAAGCCATGAGAGCTTGTTTGTATTTTGAAATATTGCTTGTATTGGCTATTGTCTACACTTTAAGACCTATGTTCAACTATAAAAAAAAATGTATTCAAATATATTCGAATAGTGCAGCGAATACCGAATACGATTTGAATATGGGACATTATCGATACATCGAATATTCGAGTGTATCGTTACACCTCTAGTAGCCTCTTCACAGATATGAAAAACAAGAGGTCAATGACCTTGAAGCTCTACTGATAGATTTTTGATAGCTAGGTCAACATTCCTGTGAAGTTTCATGAAAATCCATCAAGTAGTTTCATAGGGGTAGTCGCTACAAGTTTTTATTATATAACTATGTAAACAAAGATGGCCGCTGGCGGCCATGTTTAATGTCAAGTCAAAATAATTTTTAACAAGGATCAACATCATGACATGCTGATCATTTTAGAAAAAGTGCCATATCAATATCACTTATAGTTTTCAAGAAGTAGTCGCCATAAACATGTTTTTTGAAAATCTATTTTTAGCCGTGGCGGCCATCTTGAATTTCCGGCCGACCTGAAATTTTGCTAGGATCATTTAGACATCAAGAGCAACATTTCTGTGAAGTTTCATGGAAATCCATCAAGTAGTTTCAGAGGAGTAGTCGCTACAAGTTTTTACTTAATAACTCTTATGTAAATAAAGATGGCCGCTGGCAGCCATGTTTAACGTCAAATCAAAACGATTTTCGACAAGGACCAACATCATGTCATGCCGATCATTTTAGAAAAAGTCCCATATCAATATCACTTCGAGTTTTCAAGAAGTAGTCGCTACAAACTTGTTTTTTAAAAATCTATTTTTAGATTTGGCGGCCATCTTGGATTTCATATCAACATGAATTTTTGCTAGGATCAACTAGACTTCATGGGCAACATTTCTGTAAAGTTTCATGAAAATCCATTCAGTAGTTTCAGAGGAGTAGTCGCTACAAAAAAAAAGTTTACGGACGGACAGACAGACGGACGGACGGACAGACAGACGGACAGATATACTGTATGTGATACAGTCAAGTTTAAACAATGATGAATTGTTGAGAAAAAAAATCTGTGTAAATGTTACCGCTCTCAAGCTGTCTGTACAAACAACTTGTATTTCTACAATATTCAGCAAGTGCAACTTGGACAATGAAAATAAGTGTTCTGCAACCTCTGTTTTCTGTAGGGAGTTGACCTAATATGTATGTACCTGCATGGAAAACCTATTCAAACGAGTTTAATTAAATGTAATATTTCGAAAACTTTTTTTATTTAAACATGTCTGCCACCCTGCTCCTTGAAGCATTAGTCTTCCATTGTGTTATGTACCGATGTGTTGTGTGCATTAGTCTTCCATTGTGTTATGTACCAATGTGTTGTGTGCATTAGTCTTCCATTGTGTTATGTACCGATGTGTTGTGTGCATTAGTCTTCCATTGTGTTATGTACCGATGTGTTGTGTGCATTAGTCTTCCATTGTGTTATGTACCGATGTGTTGTGTGCATTAGTCTTCCATTGTGTTATGTACCGATGTGTTGTGTCTGCTCCTTGAAGCATTAGTCTTCCATTGTGTTATGTACCGATGTGTTGTGTGCATTAGTCTTCCATTGTGTTATGTACCGATGTGTTGTGTGCATTAGTCTTCCATTGTGTTATGTACCGATGTGTTGTGTGCATTAGTCTTCCATTGTGTTATGTACCGATGTGTTGTGTGCAGAAGGAATTTCATAAATAACCGTTACTGAGTGAAAGCGAAAGCAAAGATTACATGCAAAAGCGTGAAGTTACAGAAAGGACATCATTTTGCTGAAACCAATAAAAGATTAAGAGAGAATCGCCTGGTGGCGTTAAAGCCTGGTTTTCCAAAATGTGAAAGAAGATTGCCTGTGTGTTTGGTGAAACTATTTAATAGAGCTTTTGTGAAAACATTAGGAGAGACACTGTAGCATTTATTCGAAATTTTCATGTTGAGAAAAGCACATAACTCAGCTAAAAACTGTCAAATAAAACTTCTATTGCCCGGTACGCATCTACGCATGATGTTAAGGACTTGTGATATGTTTAGAAAAGATCCGTAAACAAGAGCACCGCTATTCTTGACGGGAGGGGTACAGTACTGGTTCTACCCCGGAAAATTGAGTGGTCTGCCTCCACAACACCTTACTTGTGTTGAAAATGAAGTAAAACACCATACAAACAAAACAAACAAATATCTATATAAGACAAATTAATTATCCAATACGATTTTTTTCTCGATATTTTTTAAAATAAGGAGTTTTACCGTTACATTCTAGATAATAACTTGCAGTTTTATTTTAAACTGCTTTGTACATGTGAAAATTAAGTTTAAGTGTCGTTAAACAAATCATCCCCCTTAAGATATTTCTTAAAACTGTTTAAGAAACTCAAAAAAAAAATACAGAATGTGCATAAATGTCTATACCTCTCTGAACGCCTTGTAATCTAGAAGTCTGGAATAGGCTGTGGTCCCAGCAATTATCAACTTTGGACGGAACAGTTTAGCCGTCTCTCGAAGTTTGTCATAATCTATAACTCCAGTCGCAGGCTGAAAACAATTCATTAAGAAAGTGCACAAGGGAAGTCAGCTGAATGTAAACAAATAATTGTCTTTTCCCACAACAAAACAGGCTATAAAAAATCGAAATAATTCCCAGTTCATGTCGAACATCGAGAACAAAATTACTAATTCAGTGTTGTTTGTTTCTATACTTTGGAAGCATAAACAATACCGTCACAATTGGGAATAGTAAGGCAAAAAAAAAAAAAATACCTGTGTTTCCGGTGGCCCGACCGACCCTATTTTTAAGGGGCCGACCCTAAAACTTTTTATGAAAAAAAGAAAAAAAAAAAAAAAAAAATGGTTCTGAACAATGATTTATCACAATATATCGAGGTAAACTGAGATCACAGAGATACTTTCAGTTGTTCAATCAACTTGTATGGGGTTTATGAGATAAATACATGTAGAATCTCACAATATTTTGCTCCAAAAAAAAAGAAAAAAAAAAAAAAAATAGAAAATGCCTACCTACCGACCCTAAGTTTTTAGAGCATGCAATAGGAAACACACCTATTTTTTTTGGCCTAATGTGATTTTTCATAAAATTTGGAAAAATTCAGTTAAACATTCACTTTTATAATCTTATCTTTAAAACTGTTTACCAAGGTCAACAGAGGCATTTAAAACTGTTTTCCTACTCATTACTTGTCACACTTTTATATTTATTTTTTCCCATCAAATAGGGGGTGGGGGGTGGAAATGTACTGGTACTGGGAATAGTACCAACTAAAGGCTATAAAAAAACGCCAAAAAAAACAACAAAACTGTAATTATATCAGGTGCTGGATCAAAATATTGCTGGTGGAAGTACAATTTTCTATACAGAAATACCGCATTACTGACAAGTCTTTGCTGCTGTTGAAAATAGTTCTAGCAGCTCTGTATGAAATTACTACGAGACAGTAATGTATATTAAAGGTTTACATGGCAGAATGCAATCTGATGTGAAATAATCAAGCTTCATCTATAAAGAAAAAAATCTGTTTTATGTCTCTTGATAGAGCTCTAGATAAGGATTTTACTATTTGTATTTTTTACCCTTCATTTTTTTATATTTGAGTTTTTTCTTACCAATAGTTTTACCCTTCTTTTTTACATTTGCTTTTTTTCTTTAGTTACTCAGAATTATTCTAAAATGTACAGTTTCAACTTATTGTCAAATTATGGGTTTGTGTACACAAGTGTGTATGTTTTGTTATGTTTGTATTTCCTTTTTTACTATGCAACAAATTGGTCAATTAAATCGAACAAAATTTGCCGAACAATTGACTGACAAGAAACGTCTTCATTCATGGAAAGATAACTCGTAATTTTATTTACATTGTGATCAATGTTTATACTTTTTTTTGCCGAGAATGCTTTTACCCGACGACATATTTTCGTATTATTTATAAATAACGAAAAAATTTAACAGATATGATTACACGGACTGGATACAGTACCTAATAATTATTCACAATTTCAACATGTTTTAAAAAGTTAACATTAACCCGAAACCTGTCTATAAAATGCTCGTTTTGTCAAGCGTAGATTTGTTCTGAATATGTTCTATTTGAGACTTGCATCATATATAAATGAACATATATTCTACACACGAGTGACGAGTACGGTACAAACCCTAAATTCTGAAGATGGCAATTGGCAAAAATTTAAACACAGTTTATTTATGTTTCGTTATGCATTGAAGTAAATCTTTTGTGCATTTCTTATATTTTTTACATTTTTAATATGCATATTACGAAATCTTTTGCATTTTTTGGCTCATTTATTTGCGTAAATAATGCAGATACGCAGCTTATCTAAAGCTCTGCTCTTGATTATCAAAACCTATGTGTTTGGACTGTGATCTCCTATTAACTGCTGTTATACTCACACACAGTCTATACGGCATAGATTCAAAGAATATTGAAGTGGCCGAGATCCTCTTTGTGTCTGTCATAAAGCCATGCGTTAAGCTGAAAGAATACATCATGTTAATGTTAACGCTTTTTTATAGCAACATACCGCAGTTAGCACCAGAACGTCAAGACAATGTTAGCGGTATGTCATATAAATAAAACAAGTTTATCAGACAAATAAATTGCACCTTTTTTGTTATAGCTCCGCCCTAATAGTAAATATTTTCCACCGTGAATTAAAATTCGACACGGTAACATGTTTCATTTACCAGTAAGCCAATGTAACAGAAATTGTAAATATTCAAAATTAAAGGCCAATTTTTTTAAAATGGAAAATGGTATAGTGAATGTAAATACATTATTGTTTTAAAAACGTGGGTATAAATATGCAACTTACTGCCCTCCATCAGGTAGATCCAGCCCCATGATCCTGTCGTGAGGTTTCAGGAGTCCCGTGAACACCTCAAAGTTGGCCGGCGACCCCGAGTAGGGCTGGACATTAACTCCCCACCTGGCAGGATCCAGGTTGAATGTCTCCAGAGATCTGCCCTGACACAGCCTCTCAACCTGATCAATAAACTCATTCCCGCCATAGTACCTACAAACAGGTCGAAATTTAAAGTCTGATGTCAAAAAGGTTTGAAAAAGAAAACGTTACTAATAAAATTTAGTTCCGTCAAAACTGTGAGAGCTGTGAATCAACCTGTCTTCATTTCTCGATGCCATCGCCTCTAAAAATTAATTTGATAAACTCATTTCTGCCATAGAACCCACAAATGCGATGAAATTAAATGAATGAATGGTTTGTTGTTTGATTTTTTTGTGATTTGGTCCCCTTCTCAACCTCCTATTGCTGTTCCCCTCACTCCATCATCTGCCAGCTCTGCTGTTGTCCCTCTTACTGGCTTTCTGTAGTGACATACTTTCGGTTGAAACATCGCTGTACATCCTGCTTCTACGACGACTCTAGCTGTTCACCCGCAGTACGTCTGATGTTTCTCGGTTTTCCTTTAGAGTGGACTTTTCTGGGACATTGCGGATTTCACCTATTATTTTCTATTATTGTGAAGCAGCCTCCACATAGTACTTGAAGGCAGATTTTGAATACATACAAAAACAGTGGCGTTTTATGGTAAAATCTGCTATTTTGACCCCTGAAAATCACAAATATCATTTTTGAGTAGATATTATTTTCAAGATAGCTTCAACTGGTTGAAAATCACATGTTGTTGATGAAATCAATTTAAAATCACTTTATTTCAAGCAAAAGATTGGAACGGTTGTCGAGATATGGCATTTTGAAGATTCTGGATTTACGTGTAAAAACCAAAGGAATCTTTTAAGCCCTGATATTTTGTCGAAAAGGATTTTTTTCTAAAAAAGAATGACATCATTTCTCTCAGATCGAATGTATTAAACAATTTAGTCAGTAAAAAACAACTTCAGTCAGGTTTGAATGTCTCTTTAGATCAGACTACACCAATTACCAAACCAATCAGCGAGCAGGGAAAAAGTTCCAGGGTAAATTCAGAGCTATTACACAGAATCTCTTAATTTTGATTGGTTGTCAAGGTAAACAAACCAAGAAATCTTGCTAAAAAATTAAAATTCAACTTTTGAAGAGTACTTATAAAGGTTAAATCATACAGTTGTGCAATGTATTCATAATGTGTTGCATAATCAAAGAAAGAAGTATATTTGACATTTTCCTCATGTTTCTACATGCAAGTAGGTGGGTCAGCACCATCCGACCCAAACAGCTTTTTCAAAACATACTCAACGTATAGCTTCTGTATGTTTTTTTGATAAAACTAAGATAGGTCTTTCAAAACAAGTAATAAAAAATATAGCTTCCTATATTAGGGAACACAGTACAGAGCTTAGAGCTATAAGGTAGGCCTATGGAAAATGAATTGGTGTGGTTTGACCTGGTATAAAATCAACATTAAAACAGACATGGTAGTGTTTATTTTACACATGATCATAAATTCGTGTTATAATTTGAAGGGGAAATAATTAGGTTTCACTTCCGGTTTTTGGATATTCTAAAACGCGGCGCTTTTATTAATAAAATGCGGTGCTTTTAGAAATCATCAATAATAATAATATGGCAGAGGATCATGTTGATAGAGAAGGTCTCATACATTAATTTTAAAACTGTATGTCAACATAAAATATTTATAACAAAATAAAACATTAATTTAATAATATCTAATCTTTTTTAATCTTTTATTACAATAATCTGCATATTCTAGATGTGATCATTTATAACAAAACTCATTAACAATACTATTTATAATTAAATAGATAACTTGGACTTGTAATGATCAGTAATGTTGTTTATAATATTCAATAAACACGGAGGAATGGCATGTAATTGTTCATAAATTATGGGCATGTAATTGTTCATAAATTATGCACCAGAGTGGTAAAATAAAATAATATTTTGTTTGGCCCCTAACTTTTGAGCTGGACCCCTAAAAATTCTAAGTCAGGGGCCCAGCTGGCTCCTAGCTAAATATAGATAGTCTGTGCCCCTGTAATTATATATATATATATATAGATAAATGGAAAAACTGGCAACTATTCACACGATAACCATTGATATGATATCGCCAGGCTTACAGCAATGTAATTATAATCTTGTAAAGACTGTGCTTTGGTTGCTGATGGTTAACATACATTCGGTTCTTCGAAAGAAATTTCTCTCTTTCTCTTTCTGCCAGCCATAGTCGCAACGTAATCGGAACCAGCAAGACACTCGATAAATACACTTGACACAAGGAGTCGAATTTGGCACACATTCTGGTGTCTCCGTTACTCTCATGCTACCCTCCATACGTGTACCGCGATCGTATTTCAGTTGGGAAATATCAGCATCACAGAATGGATAATGAAATGCTTCTAGTTGGTTTAAAATATTTTGCTTCTAGAAATAAAAGTAACCGGCTGAATTTCAAAAGTAGGCCATGATTTTTGCCGGCGGCCGGTTTGATTTGTGAAGGCTGCATTTCAGCACTGTATTTAATGTAAAG
This sequence comes from Cyrtodaria siliqua, assembly GCA_037043455.1. Taxonomy (NCBI): domain Eukaryota; kingdom Metazoa; phylum Mollusca; class Bivalvia; order Adapedonta; family Hiatellidae; genus Cyrtodaria; species Cyrtodaria siliqua. The sequence goes on from JAWPHD010019301.1 coordinate 14,795, forward strand.
CGTTTGCAAAATGTTGCATCCTAAGTTTGCTCACATGCTGGAGCAAGTACTCTATCAATAATGAAACTTTGAAGGAATACTATTTGCTGTGTTATGTGTTGTTACAAAAGGAAACTATTTGCTGTGTTATGTGTTGTTACAAAAGGAAACTATTTGCTGTGTTATGTGTTGTTACAAAAGGAAAATATTTGCTGTGTTATGTGTTGTTACAAAAGAAAACTATTTGCTGTGTTATGTGTTGTTACAAAAGGAATACTATTTGCTGTGTTATGTGTTGTTACGAAAGGAAACTATTTGCTGTGTTATGTGTTGTTACGAAAGGAAACTATTTGCTGAGTTATGTGTTGTTACGAAAGGAAACTATTTGCTGTGTTATGGGTTGTTACAAAAGGAAACTATTTGCTGTGTTATGGGTTGTTACAAAAGGTAACTATTTGCTGTGTTATGTGTTGTTACAAAAGGAAACTATTTGCTGTGTTATGTGTTGTTACAAAAGGAAACTATTTGCTATGTTATGTGTTGTTACAAAAGGAAACTATTTGCTGTGTTATGTGTTGTTACAAAAGGAAACTATTTGCTGTGTTATGTGTTGTTACAAAAGGAATACTATTTGCTGTGTTATGTGTTGTTACGAAAGGAAACTATTTGCTGTGTTATGTGTTGTTACGAAAGGAAACTATTTGCTGTGTTATGTGTTGTTACGAAAGGAAAATATTTGCTGTGTTATGTGTTGTTACAAAAGTAAACTATTTGCTGTGTTATGTGTTGTTACGAAAGGAAACTATTTGCTGTGTTATGTGTTGTTACGAAAGGAAACTTTTTGCTGTGTTATGTGTTGTTACGAAAGGAAACTATTTGCTGTGTTATGTGTTGTTACGAAAGGAAAATATTTGCTGTGTTATGTGTTGTTACAAAAGGAAACTATTTGCTGTGTTATGTGTTGTTACAAAAGGAAACTATTTGCTGTGTTATGTGTTGTTACAAAAGGAATACTATTTGCTGTGTTATGTGTTGTTACAAAAGGAAACTATTTGCTGTGTTATGTGTTGTTACGAAAGGAAACTATTTGCTGTGTTATGTGTTGTTACGAAATGAAACTATTTGCTGTGTTATGTGTTGTTACAAAAGGAAACTATTTGCTGTGTTATGTGTTGTTACAAAAGGAAACTATTTGCTGTGTTATGTGTTGTTACAAAAGGAATACTATTTGCTGTGTTATGTGTTGTTACAAAAGGAAACTATTTGCTGTGTTATGTGTTGTTACGAAAGGAAACTATTTGCTGTGTTATGTGTTGTTACAAAAGGAAACTATTTGCTGTGTTATGTGTTGTTACAAAAGGAATACTATTTGCTGTGTTATGTGTTGTTACGAAAGGAAACTATTTGCTGTGTTATGTGTTGTTACAAAAAGGAAACTATTTGCTGTGTTATGTGTTGTTACAAAAGGAAACTATTTGCTGTGTTATGTGTTGTTACAAAAGGAAACTATTTGCTGTGTTATGTGTTGTTACAAAAGGAAACTATTTGCTGTGTTATGTGTTGTTACAAAAGGAAACTATTTGCTGTGTTATGTGTTGTTACGAAAGGGAAGTAGCCATGTACCATTCGATTAACAGCAGCATATTGCACATACAATATATAGCGGAAATTCCTGAGTTGCGTTTATTTTTCGCTTTAGTATAGTTCTTATTTTTCATACAATTGCTGTGATTTTTTGCCCAACAAATCGGAAAATGATCATATTTATATTTTTTTAATATTAGGCAATTTAGAACTATGATGTTATAGTTCTCAAAATGGAGGCTTCCATATCCATTTCAAAAGAACCTCATATCCTTTCAATCCGTTTTGATTATTAGACTTTCATACTTTTTCAAGTTTTTTAGAACTCTTAAAGTTCTCTGGCCATGTTTTGTGTCATGAACATGTTTATGTTTATTTAAATCGAAATCAATATATAACAATATATATTTACAATGCACACATTGCAATATCTGTGAAAAGCGAGAATAAGATTTTAGTTGATGACATAGAAAACTTTGAACAGGTAAATTAATCCAGAGGGGGGGGGGGGGGGGGGGGGGGGGGGGGGGGGGGGGGGGGGGGGGGCAGGGAGGGTTGCAACATATATGTGTAAGAATTGACTAAAACAACACAGAAATATTCAACAACAAAAATATATATATCAATTGTGGGGCGTGGTGGGTGGGGTGATGGGGTGAGAGGCGGGGGTGGGGGTGGTGGTTGACGGGGAGGGTTGCAAAATATTTGTGTAAGAATTGACAAAAGCTCACAGAAATATGTATAAAAAAAAAAGAAAAAAGTATCAAGTCTGGGGCGGGGTGGGGGGAGAGGTGATGGGGTGAGAGGCATGGGGGTGGGGTGGTGGGGGCGGGGAGGGTTGCAACATATATGTGTAAGAACTGACAAAAGCAACACAGAAATAGGTAAAAAAAAAAAAAAATCAAGTCTGGGGCGGGGTGCCGGTGGGGGGTGGGGGTGGGGGGGTTGATGGGGTGAGGGGCAGGGGGGAGGGGGGCAGGGAGGGTTGCAACATATATGTGTAAGAATTGACTAAAACAGCGCAGAAATATTTAAAAAAAAAAAAATCAAGTGTGGGGCGTGGTGGGTGGGGTGATGGGGTGAGAGGCGGGGGTGGGGGGTGGGGGTTGACGGGGAGGGTTGCAACATATTTGTGTAAGAATTGACAAAAGCTCACAGAAATATGTATAAAAAAAAAAGAAAAAAGTTTCAAGTCTGGGGCGGGGTGGGGGGAGAGGTGAAGGGGTGAGAGGCGTGGGGGTGGGGTGGTGGGGGTGGGGAGGGTTGCAACATATATGTGTAAGAACTGACAAAAGCAACACAGAAATATGTAAAAAAAAAAAAAAAAGTTTCAAGTCTGGGGCAGGGTGGGTGAGGTGATGGGGTGAGAGGCGGGGGGTGGGGGGGCGGGGGTTGACGGGGAGGGTTGCAACATATTTGTGTAAGAATTGACAAAAGCTCACAGAAATATGTAAAAAGAAAAAAGAAAAAAAAAAAAAATCAAGTCTGGGGCGGGGGTAGAGGTGGGGGTGGGGGAGGAGGGAGCCCATGACCCAATATGGGTGAAGTAATAAGATGCATAATGCTATAACAAATCCCAAACCAAAATTATAGATATATACATGCTTACATGCAAACCTAGATCTGCATTTATTGCACATTTTATGGGCCATCACAATTTGGGTTCCATGGGAGCCCAGAATTTGCAGAAGACAAAATTACTTATCCAACCCTTTACAACATACTATAAGGAAACCAATTCCAAAATTTAGTTCAGCTAGGACAAAAAATGTAAGAGATATAGACCTGTAAACACAGCTTACACACAAAATTTGATGTGAAACAGACATATTTTAAGGGCTATCAGAATTTTGGTTCCATGGGAGCCCAGGGATTACAGGAACCAAAATTACTTAAGCAGCCCTTACGATAATGCTATAAGGAAGCTAATGGCCAAATTTGGTTGTGCTAGGGTAAGAAATGTAAGAGATATAGACTTGTAAACACAGCTTACACGCAAAATTTGATGTAAAATGGGACACATTTTATTGGCTATCATAATTTGCGTTTCATGGGAGCCCATGGGTAACAGGAACCAAAATTGCTTATGCAGCCCTTAAGATAATGCTACAAGGAAGCCCATGAACAAATTTGGTTGTGGTAGGATAAGAAATGTAAGAGATATAGACTTGTAAACACAGCTTACACGCAAACCTTGATGTGGGACGCCGACGCCGGGGTGATTACATAAGCTCTCTTATTCTTCGAATAGTCGAGCTAATAAACTGACCTTTTTAGCAGATTGTACATGAATTTTAATTAAAGCCGGTGCTAGAGGTGTTGAATCTTACCGGTATATAACCTATCATGAACAGATACAATACAAGAGGTCAATGACCTTGAAGCTCTACTGATTGATTTTGATTTCAGGAAGTAGTCGCTACAGACTTGTTTTTTGAAAATCTATTTTTAGCCGTGGCGGCCATCTTGAATTTCCGGCCGACCTGAAATTTTGCTAAGATCAATAAGACATTAAGAGCAACATTCCTGTGAAGTTTCATGAAAATCCGTCGGGTAGTTTCAAAGAAGTAGTCGCTACAAGTTTTCATTATATAAAGGCCCGGTCACACCGCCCGAACTTTGTTGGAGCGTTCCTTGAACGGTAGGGAGAGGGGACCGAATTTCGACAACGCTCGTCACCGCGCACAAAATTGGAAAAAAATCGAAAACACGGGCGTTGCCTTAGCGGTGCACCGCTGAAGCCGGCGTTGCTATAGCGTTGGCTTAACGGTAGCGAGCGGTAGCGAGCGTTGGTTTAGCGGTGACGCGAGCGTTGATAGAGCGGCGTTCTGCGCATGCGGGCGTTTGCTCGGCGGGGGTTTAAAGTTGGTTTAGCGGCATACCGCTTTTGACTACGGACCTGAACGGATCGCTTTCATAGAAGTTCTGATAGATTTTTGATAGAAGTCGATAGTTGAAGTTCGTCATGCCACGTGGACAAAAGAAGAGGAAGGCTGGAGAAGGAAAGGCAGCAGCCTCCAAGAAGATCATTACTGAGCAGGCAGCTGAACCAATGGAGTCAGGTAAATATATGTGGCCCACTGGTTGTGTCAAGAAATATTTAACAAATGTGAAAAAATACTGTTATGTATTTTACTTCAACATTTTTAATTTATTATTCCATTGTTATATTTTGCAGAGACCAGTCAGGCCACACCAGAAGCCACTGCTAGCACAGCCACTGTTAACACAGCCACAGCCACTGCTACCACAGCCACTGCTAACACAGCCACAGCCACTGCTACCACAGCCCAGGCAGGGGCAGCTGCTGATGAAGGTAATCACGAATGAAAATGTATGAAATTTAATAATAATAATAATAATAATAATAATAATAATAATAATAATAACCATAATCTTTCTTTCACGTTGACATTGCTCATTTATTATTCATTTGTTATATTTTGCAGACTCTCATGACGAGCCCGAGGAGGCCCTGACACAGGACCAGCCTGACGATGAGGAGCTACCCCCTGGTGATGACCAACCTGAGGAGGGCCGTGCTGCTGCTGGTGCTGAAGGTAATTATAATGTGATGAATGCAATGAGAAATCAATACAAATTGATCTAAATAATATATGTTTCATTTATACATTTATTATGTTTATTCAATTGTTATATTTTTCAGACTCTGACTCTCAGCACCCACACTTGGAGAGGGACGATGAACAGCGTCAGCCTCAGAAGAAGTCTCGCCGCAAGGCCCTCCTGCTCGACAATGACACTCAGGAGCAACTCATCGAGTGGGTCCGGGAGCACGAACTTTTGTGGAGGAAGGGGGCCACCGACTACAAGGATACAAAGAAGAAGACGGAGCTTTGGACCAGGAAGGCAAGAGAGCTGGACATTGAGGAGGGAGCTGAAGCTCTCAGGACATGGTGGAAGTCAGTCCGGGACCTCTACGCTAAGCTTCTCTCCAAGAAGTCTGGCCAGGCTGCAGCGAACTTGACGGACAGAGAACTGTTCATCCAGAGGAACTGCGCCTTCATGCACAAGGAGGTGAAGCCCAGGAAAGGTCAGCCACTTAGAAGCATACTCCTCACACAGGAACCTGTAGCCAGCCAGCCTCCAGCAGGCCAGCCCTCGGCGTCGGCCAGCACCTCTCGCCAGCCTTCCCACGACGTCGAGGAACAGGAAGAGGACGAGGGCTCCCTCTCGCTCATTGAAACTCAAGCGGCAGTCACGAGGTCCCAGGGCACCCCCTCACCAGTTCCCTCCTCCACCACCACCAGACCACGCCGTGCCGCCACCAGAGCCGAGCCTGAAGACTCCCCTGCGATGCTGGAGATGAGGGATAGTATGAAGGCCACCAACGCCCTCATGGAGAGACTGGTCCAAGCCCAGGAGATCAGCCATGAAAGGCAGCCCTTCATCACGTACATGTCCCAGTCTCTCCAAGGACTACCTGAGGCCCAGTACCAGTTCACAGTGGAGAGGATGACGGCCATCCTCCACGAGATGCAGCGACCCATCCCCCACCCCCTTCCTCCAGCATCAGCACTTTCACCCACGCTCACCTTCTACCAGCAGCAGCAGCCGTATTACTTCCAGCCCCAGCCTCAGCATCACGACTTCCAGCAGCAGCCTCTCGACTTCCAGCAACAGTCTCAGCCTGAGCATCAGACTCAGCACTTCCAGCAATTGCAGACACCCAGAGTCAGCCAGCCATCCTCCACCCCAAGGAGCTCCAACGAAGGCCTCATGTTGTCAGACACGCAGAACTTTTTCTCCATTAACCACACCAACATGAGCGCCGTCAGCGAGGGGGGGATTCTCCAGGACCTCCAGAGGCAGGAGATGAACGCTCCACCCATACCAATCACCACCTCAGCTCAAGGGACTGCTGATGTACTTGCAGAGATGAGGGCCACCATCGAGGAGAATTGAGACTGCTTGTGATGTGTTGAAGGGACTGCTCAGATATTTCATGTGATTTTTGTTTAAGGGATGAGCTGGCCAGCTGTTTTGATGTTTGCTGTTTATTGTTTGCATGTGCACTTGTGTGTTTGGGTGGTCTCAAAAGCTTTGAGCTTTAATAAACAGCATTTTTATTAAACTACTCTTGACTACTTTTGTTTGTATCTTATATTTGTATTGTTGCTACTGTATTATTTTGTCCTTTTCAGGACCATGATGTAAAACAGCCATTGTGCTGATACATGTTTTTATCCTGAATACATATTTTGAAACAACAACAACAACAAGATTAAAGACCTTTATTGGAACTTCTAACTTTAACAAAAAACCTTCAAGTATTAAACAAGACATGTTTTAAATATAAAGTGCTTTTATTAAAGGTATATAGGCTGTTTAAAACACCCAATCAATTCTACTTGTTGGTGTATGGTTATCCATAAGTGACAATTTAATGAGAATTCGTGAGATAAACGGATTCAAATTTATGTTTATTTAGTTTGTATTACCGTTTGAAAAATCAAGTACATTGTTTACATTTTGTGATCCGTTTGTCTACCGACTAGGTACGGACGCGTACGGCAATAATCGTGGGTAGTCGGCGATCTAAAAATAAAAACAGTCAAAACAAACAAGGTCAAAATTCATCCATTCACCATTGTTGTTGGTATGTATATGACAGATCGATTGTAGCATTGTATGACGAGCACAGCGACTCAGACCAAAGATAATGTATTTTGTGTTTAACAATGTGACACTACTACGCATATTATGCTTGGTTTTCCTCAAAGGAAACAAACACATTTCGATGTTAAGTTTGGCCGCATTAAATACACGAAATAATCGAGCATCGCGGTCGATCAAGTGTTAATTATCCGTTAAGGTGGTGCGGCAAAAACACAGCTTATTCCAAATAATTGACAAAATGGGGCATAATGTATTGGTACTTTAAACCTATATAAAATACACTGTGCAATACCTTGAAATCATATAGTCTAGTATATAACGAACAATACAATAAAGATGATAAAACATTTTTTTAGAATATGTATTTTCAATGGCGTTCGAGAAATTGGTAAGTAAAACAGAACCGAGGAAATATTAATTCGTTTATATACTACCTTAAGTTCCCACACGCCATTTGTTTTGATATTTGAAGCTCGTTCCTGATCACGTGACCAATCCCGATTCCCTTCCGGTTGTTTCCGAGGTTATTTCGGAGATTTACGTTACGGCAGCGGACCGAATGTGTTGTTGATGTTATTGTTATTGTTTCAAATGTCAATAGGTGACCGCTAACAACTTTGATCAAATGTATTATTTTTATTCGACTATGTTGGCTATCAGGTAGTGGAGCTATGAGAAGTGTTCAAGGGGCTTAGTTCAATGTATTATTTAGGTTGCTGTTTGTAAATATAAACAAATCTGCTGACCAAAGCCGCCTATATAGCTTTAATGTAGTATGACATCAAGAATGAATCGTATCACAAATTTCTTTAATAATCTCTCATAACATTTCAATCAAACACAAGCACAATTTGTTCATTGCATTTCCAATACTGGGGCCCCATTAACGTTCGAGTTCCTTTAACAATATCAAATAACATTTACAACAAAGTAATAAACATGAGTATATATAATATGTACAATGCACAAGTGTCTCCTCAGTGTTCTGCACAGTGTTCAGTTGATAGCCACCATTCTCTCCTGCCAGTCCACTGATCCTGTTGGGGAGTTGCACCAATGCTTGAGTAGGTTTCGCTGCCTCTTCCCATCACGTGAGGCTGTGTTGGGGCCTTGCACAATGATAGTGTCCTCCAAGTTCCGTCCTTCTCTCCATGTCCCAGGCTGCAGGTTCCCATCTGGTTGTGCACGGTCCACAAGTCTGTTCTGGAGCACTGGGAAGCGGGTGCGCATCAGGTTGTGGAGGATGCAGCAAGCTTCCACGATGGTTCTGACAGTTTCATGGTGATGTTGCATGGTGGTGAGCAGAATCTGGAACCTGTTGGCCAGGATGCCGAAGGCGTTCTCCACGACCCGTCTTGCCCTGGACAGCCGATAGTTGAAGATGCGCTCTTCATGGGTGAGGTTTTTGGTGCTGTACGGCTTCATGAGGTAGGTCCGCAGTGAGAAGGCGTCATCCCCGATGATGAAGTAAGGCACATCCTGATTGTCATTGGGTAGGGGGTCTGGCTGAGGAAAGGCATGAATCCTGTTCTGGTCCAGCCCACGATGGAGATCACTTTCGTTGTAGATCTGAGCGTCTGAGGATGAGCCATTGCCTGATAGGTCAATGTAGGTGAACTTGTAGTCAGCATCCACCATGGCAAACAGGATCACGCTGTAAAAGCCTTTGTAGTTGTAGAATTCTGAGCCAGAGTTACGAGGAGCTTTACAGGCCACGTGCTTGCCATCAATGGCACCAACTGTGTGGGGAAAGTTCCATCTCTGGTACCATTGGTCAGCCAGGTCTCTCCATCCTTGTTCAGTTGTTGGGCAAAACAAGACTTCATCTGTGTACTCCTCAATGATGGCCTTTACCACTTCTCTGACTACCACACTGATGGTGTTGTGGGGAACCCTCCAGGCGTATTGCATGTTTCTGTATGTGTTACCAGAGGCCATGTGCCGTAGGGTGATTGCCACTTTGAGACCAGGTTTCAGGCTTGCTCGGTAATTGGTGTCTTGCTTGGTCAATCTGGGGGTCAGCCTCTGTACAACTTCATCAAACATGGCTGCTGGCATCCTCATGAAGTGCTGGAAGGCTCGTGGATCCTCATTCCTCAGCTCCACCATCAGCTTGTCATACAGTCCATGTTCAGGCCTTCTCAGTATCCACTGTCTGACCCACACAACTCTGTCTCTCCTTCTCTCTCTTCTCCTTCTGTCAACAGCTTGTTGCAATCTGAGGAGGTTCTGATTCTGCTGCTGGACTAGTGCACCAATCATAGCAAGTCTCTCAGCATCCATGGTAGTACAGTTTTACTGTAACTTTGAGCAAATTCGAATGAGGTCTGCACTCAACGGCAGCTCGATTCCAAATGGGCTCCTGGTCCATTTCTCCCCGTATCTATAGCCAAATTCTGGTCCCGCTCCGACACCTCCATACCAACGCCAAACCAAAGTTCATCACCGCAATGGATCGCTGCTTCAACGCCCGACACCGTTCCAGCAATCCGTGTCCGCTCGTAAAACGCTTACAACCGCTCCACCAAAGTTTGTGCAACGTTTAATCACCGCCCGGGCAAAGCTGGCGAAGCAGCGGTGGTCCAGCGTTCAAGATTTCTGCGTTGGCCTAGCGGACCCAAGCGTCCACGAACTTGCGTCTAGCGGTGCCAAACTTTGACTGGGCGTTGTTGGAGCGGTGGTGAACTTTGCCGGAGCGGAAAATTGCCCGCTCCTCACCGCTCGCAATATTTTGGGCAGCTCAAAACTTTCGGAGCGGTAGGAGGGACCATAAGCGGTGGCCGAGCGTATACGGCGTTGCCTTAACGGGGGCCAACTTCTGGTGAACGGTAACGAGCGGTGATGAAATTTTTTCACCGCTCCAGGAACGCTCCAGCAAAGTTCTTGCGGTGGGACCGGGCCTTAACTCTATGTAAACAAAGCAGCCATGTTTAAGGTCAAATCAAAACGATTTTCGACAAGGACCAACATCATGTCATACTGATCATTTTAGAAAAAGTCCCATATCAATATCTCTTATTGTTTTGAAGAAGTAGTCGCTACAAACTTATTTATTTTAAATCTATTTTTAGCTGTGGCGGCCATCTTGAATTTCCGGCCGACCTGAAATTTTTCAAGGATCAACTAGACATCAAGAGCAACATTCCTGTGAAGTTTCATGAACATCCGTCAAGTAGTTTCAGAGGAGTAGTCGCTACAAGTTTTTACTATATAACTCTATGTAACCAAAGATGGCCACTGGCAGCCATGTTTAACGTCGAATCAAAATAATTTTCCACAAGGATCTACATCATGTCATGCTGATCATTTTAGAAAAAGTCCCATATCAATATCACTTATAGTTTTCAAGAAGTAGTCGCTACAAACTTATTTTTTAAAAATCTATTTTTAGCTGTGACGGCCATCTTGAATTTCCGGCCAACCTGAAATTTTGATAGGATCAATAAGACATCAAGAGCAACATTCCTGTAAAGTTTCATGACAATCCGCCAAGTAGTTTCAGAGGAGTAGTCGCTACAAGTTTTTACTATATAACTCTATGTAAACAAAGATGGCCGCTGGCAGCCATGTTTAACGTTGAATCAAAACGATTTTTGACTAGGATCAACATCATGTTATGCTGATCATTTTAGAAAAAGTCCCATATCAATATCACTTATAGTTTTCAAGAAGTAGTCGCTACAAACTTATTTTTTAAAAATCTATTTTTAGCTGTGACGGCCATCTTGAATTTCCGGCCGACCTGAAATTTTTCTAGGATCAATTAGACATCAAGAGCAACATTCCTGTAAAGTTTCATGACAATCCGCCAAGTAGTTTCAGAGAAGTAGTCGCTACAAGTTTTTACTATATAACTCTATGTAAACAAAGATGGCCGCTGGCAGCCATGTTTAACGTTGAATCAAAACGATTTTTGACTAGGATCAACATCATGTCATGCTGATCATTTTAGAAAAAGTCCCATATCAATATCACTTATAGTTTTCAAGAAGAAGTCGCTACAAACTTGTATTTTAAAACTCTATTTTTAGCTTTGGCGGCCATCTTGGATTTCACATCAACATGAATTTTTGCTAGGATCAACTAGACTTTATGGGCAACATTTCTGTAAAGTTTCATGAATATCCATCCAGTAGTTTCAGCTGTGAAGTCGCTACAAATAAAAGTTTACGGACAGACGGACAGACGGACAGACAGACGGACGACGGACGCCGCACCACGGCATAAGCTCTGCTGATCTCTGATCAGTAGAGCTAAAAACCGAATTTTCTGCTTTCATCTCTGTGTTTCGTTCCTTCCAAAGGATCCTCTTTACTGTATAATATTTACTAGCAGGTGGTGGCACTACAAACGTAACAAAAGGTTACATACACACAAAACCTAACTGATATATACGACACTCACCTGGCTCCAGGGTAGCCTTCCGAGTATTTGTTGTTGAGACATGATCCTAGCGCCTCTAGTACAGCCCGACTCGCAAAGTTCTACAAATAAAGAAAAGGGATTTGTTGCATTTTTTTTTGTTTGAAGATATTTATAGAGGCCAAGGCTGCCTGACCTTGGGCTGGATGGACGTTATTATCACGGAATCTTTATAAAACTTGGTACTAAAATCAGCAATGGCTTTATGGTGCATTCTTTATAATAAAGTTTAATAATTTGTGTTTCCATCAAAATTAAATAATGTGTAATTAATTTATTTATTTATTCCTATATATAGAGAATAACTTAATTAATTGACTGTCAAAGACACCCTTATTGGTCTAGCTGACAACATCAGTCCTCTGTAACCACGGTAACCGATATCTAATTCTGAAGATCTTGAAGGAAAATTAACTTTGGGAGAAGCCTCAAAAACTCTATCAGTTATGACAAATGACCGAAGTCCTGGCAGTGATTGATTTTCTAGCAATTTCTTTGAAGTATTTTGGAAACAATTTTTTGGAGTTGGGGGTTAACATACGTGTAAGAATTGACCTAAACAACACAGAAATATGGTAAAAACAAATTTAAAAAAATGGTGGGTGGGGGGAACATAGGTATATGTGTAGGAATTGACCAAAACAACACAGAAATGTTTAAAAAAAGTAAAATAAAAAACTTTCGAGTGGGGGTGGGCGGGGCGGGCAGGGGACAACATAGCTATATGTGTAAGAACTGACCAAAACAACACAGAAATATGGTAAAAAAAAAATGTTTCGAGTGGGGGGTGCGGCAGCAACATAGGTATATCTGGAAAAACTGACCAAAACAACACAGAAATATGGTAAAAAAGAATGTAAACAAATTTAGTTTTGAGTAGCTATATGTGTAAGAAGTGACCAAAAAAACAACACAGAAATGTAAACAAATAAATAAAAAATGTGATTCGAGTGTGGGCGGGAGGCGGGCAACATAGGTATATGTGTAAGAATTGACCAAAACAACACAGAAATATGTATAAAAAAAAAAAAAAAAAAAAAAAAAAACGTTAGTGGGGGAAGCGGGGTCAGGGAGTAGGGAGCCCATGCCCCAATATGGGTGAAGTATGAATAAGATGCATTATACTTAGTATAAGAAATCCCAACCAAAATTATAGATATATACAACACCTTACACGCAAACCTTGATCTGCCTTTATTGCACATTTTATGGGCCATCACAATTTGGGTTGTATGGGAGCCCAGAATTTGCAGAAGACAAAATTACTTAAGCATCCCTTTACAACATACTATAAGGAAACCAATTCCCAAAATAAGTTGAGCTAGGACAAGAAATGTAAGAGATATAGACCTTTAAACACAGCTTACACGCAAAATTTGATGTGAAATAAGACACATTTTAAGGGCTATCAGAATTTGGGTTCCATGGGAGCCCAGGGGTTACAAGAACCAAAATTACTTAAGCAGTCCTTAAGATAATGCTATAAGGAAGCTCATGACCAAATTTGGTTGTGCTAGGATAAGAAATGTAAGAGATATAGACTTGTAAACACAGTTTACACGCAAAATTTGATGTGAAATGGGACACATTTTACGGTTTATCAGAATTTGGGTTTTTTGGGAGCCCATGGGTAACAGGAACCAAAATTGCTTATGCAGCCCTTAAGATAATATTATAAGGAAGCCCATGGCATAATTTGGTTGTGCTAGGATAAGAAATGTAAGAGATATAGACTTGTGAACACAGCTTACACGCAAACCTTGATGTGGGACGCCGACGCCGGAATGATTACATAAGCTCTCTTATTCTTCGAATAGTCGAGCTAAAAATGTACATTTTGCACAGAAGCCATAGAAATAACAGAACATATATTTTGGCATTGTAAACTCACACAACAATTGTTAATTGATATAGAAATAGATGTCTTAATACTAAGCTGTCAATTATAGGATTAAAAAGAAGCATTAAATCCAGGTATGAAATTAACAAAATAATTGCACTTAAAAATAAATATATGGATAAATTCAATAATGACTGGAGTATTATACATGCTCTAATAACCTACAAACACTTACAGATGATACAAAATCTAGAAACAGAAATTATGTACTCTGAATGCATCAAACCAGTCGAGCGTGCGAATCCTTATGTGACCTCACCTAAATCCTAATCCTTTGTTTCCCCCCTTCTCCCTAAGCCCCAAAGCGACTCAAAATAATCCCTTTGTTTATAATTACTAGTAATTACAAAATTAAATATAAGTAATATAATTGGAAGGACATATTACATGATACACATACCGATATACCATTTATTTAGTATTTTTAATGATCATCATTATGCAACATTAAAGAAATAATATTGTTAGAAATATTATTAAATCTTAGAATACAAGACTAGTGTAGTAGGAGTCAGATCGTGTGAGTGATGATGTTTTGAGTATGTGACACACACACACATGTATAATTATGCTGTATTCATTTATTATAACGATTTTGTACAGTGTTCGGTGGGATGACCCGACCCAGAACACACTTATTGACGGGGAAATAAATGGGTCACCTTTATGGGACTGAAAAAAAAGGAAAAATGTATCTACTTCTGTCTCCTGTTGATATCCAAGATACCTTGGACTGACATCTTCTTTCAATCGATAACAAACATATGACAAAATAACTTATTTTATAGTATCACATTGAATAAAGAGGATTAATTATAACTCTGACAAAGGGGATACACAATAGCCGCAACAATATCAATGCTTTTTGGGATGCCACATACACAGAACATTCTGTGTCTTTTTCTGGTCTCCCCTGCCACACTCCTCCACCCTATTCACCCTGCTACACCCCCACCCCTTTTTTTGGGAAGCCACATAGAGAACAATCTGTCTCTTTTTTTGGTCCCCTCTGCCACACTCCACCCTATTCACCCTGCTACACCCCCATGCCCCCACCCCCACGCCCCAACCCCCAGTAAAATCCTCTACTGATAACTATCAGTTCTATTCAGTTTAACGTCAATGCTTGAATTGTAAAGTTAAATGTTACAAAACAACCAACCTTAGTGTTTTATATTTTGAGAAATAATGGAGTGTTCCATTATGCGGTTTTATTGTGAATTATACTTCAAATAATAATGGCTGATCCAAGATATGTCCGAGTACAATGTCAGTGATGGCATGCGTAAATTTAAATTATCTATTTATCAAATATAGGCGAAGGTCGAGATATCCACTTTATTAATTATGACAGTTTGATTAAAGATGAAAATTGTCCTAAATCAACAAATCCGCTGTTGATATGTTTTTAATTATTAAATATCATTATAAATACGATGTAAACTATGTTATTAATGTATGCTTAGTGAAAATATGTTTTTAAACATAAAAATCGAAAAGGCGAACAGGCATTGCTAAAAAATCGAAAAAAATCAAAGGGGGAAAACTCTTCCTCGTATAACCGCAAGTGACGTCATTGGGAACATAAAAGCCATTAGTACATAGGGAAAGCACGCAAAAACAGTATAGTGTGTATGAAAATATTGGAATTTTATCGAAATTCTGACAGTAAGTCACCGGCAACACCGCATATCTTGGTACATAATATACACTACTCAACTTTTATAATCGGTAACCCAGTTTTTTTGTTGAAAATAACACAAATACTACATAGGCAAACTTGCCACATATGAAACTCATATGAAAGGATATTCATATGAAATTCATATGAAAATCATATGAGAATCATATGAAAATTGTTTCATATGATTCTCATATGAAACATTTCATATGAAAATCATATGAAAGGTATCATATGACAATCATATGGAACAATTATCATATGAATATCATATACAATTTAGTTCATATGATAATCATATGATTCTCATATGAGAATCATATGAAATGTTAAGCAATAATATTTGTAAATTATGACATTATTATGGTCGTGTAAAGTGTCACACAGTAGTCTTGATTCTTTAAATATCGCGATGTGTCATTAGTTTTCTACATATAAGTTCAAGGGGCGTAGCGTGGCATACTCCCTTACTCCCGGGGGTAACTTGGAAAAAAAATATCATAAAAAAATCTCCCATTTGGAGTATGTTGAAAACAGGCTACGCTCCTAATAACAGGTTGCACACTTATTAATTATTAGACTATGTCTTAACTATTTGTTTTGCATAGTACTAACTGTTGATTGTATTGTATATTTAAACATATGGAAGAATAACAAAGAAAAAAATAATTGGTGGCGGGTGGGAGAGGGTGGAGTGGATTGATCAAATTGTGTGTGGGAGTGGGGGAGTGGAGGTATCCCAGGGTGGTATTCAGGATATCCGACTGGGGTGGGAGAGGGGATGTCTCCCAGGGTCGTATCAAGGATATCAGATTTGGGGTGTACATTTTGGGGAGAGGGGATGTCTCCCAGGGTCTTATCAAGGATATCAGATTTTGGGCGTATATTTTTGGGAGAGGGGATGTCTCCCAGGGTCGTATCAAGGATATCATATTGGGGGAGTACATTTTGGTCCAAAATGATCGTTGACAGTAGCCATTTTTTATTTTTTTAAATAAGCACCCCTTAATCTCAATATATTCTATGAACATGGCGTAGGTACAATTTGAACATTGGGGAGGCCCCTCTCCCCTTGGGTGAACCTGACCGAGTAAGCCAACGTCTACAAATTTCCTGACAACAACAAACCAACCTAGACCAATAAACCCACCAAAATAGAAACTTGTTTGTAATCAAATG
This sequence comes from Cyrtodaria siliqua, assembly GCA_037043455.1. Lineage (NCBI taxonomy): Eukaryota > Metazoa > Mollusca > Bivalvia > Adapedonta > Hiatellidae > Cyrtodaria > Cyrtodaria siliqua. The sequence continues at coordinate 31,180 of JAWPHD010019301.1, forward strand.
TCAGCATTCCTGATCCCAATACCTAATGATGTCCTGACCCGTTATTGAATAAGAAGTTGCTTTAATAAAGTTGTGTGTACCATGCGGTTGCCCTCCTACCACCCAAACACCCCGATCCCCAATAATCTATAGACTAAGAGAGAGTCTAGAGTATGTTTTGCCATGGCCACCCAAATAGTGTTGACCTCCCCCACCCAACCACATACACAAACACCTATACCCACCCACAATCTTATTATTTCCTAAAATGTTTATGATAAAGCGTAAAAAAAGAAAGAAAAGGTTCTAGATCTACGAACGAATTATTGAAGATAAATGTTCAGTTGCAACCCCCTCCCTCCCCTCCCCTCCACTACTGCCCCCACCCCACCCCACCCCGTCACTCTCACTTTGTTCCCAGTCATACGTCAATGACTTTATTACTTTTTGTGTTATTCACGGTCACTTATTTAGGGGGTATTCTTATGCCCCCACCCCACCCTGCCGTCATGGCTGCTACGCTCCTCATTACCGAGCAGAGCTCGGCCGGCACAGCCGGCCGACGATGATCGGCTAATGGTTACACATGTGCAAATGTTGAAATCGTACCTGGCTGGGCAAAAAAAACGTGTCGCACCGGAAGCGCCGCCATTGATGAAATTGTGTTCGGCAATTTCGGATTTTTTCCTCAAATCATCAGGGGATCAGTCTGTTTCACTTGGACGATTGTCTCTTTTCGTAGTTTGGAGTATTCGTACTAGTTCGGCTAATCCCGTCACAAGTAGTTTGCGATATTCATTAAAAGAATGCTTATCATTAGAAGTGTTTTATGATTTGTTATTGGTTGTCAAAATAAAACTAATTCAAAAATTCAAAATTCAAAATTCAAAATTTCAAAATTCAAAATTCAGAATTTCAAAATTCAAAAAATTTAAATTTCAAAAATTTAAAAAAAATTAAAAAAAATATTCAAAAATTCAAAAATTTCAAAATTTTAAAATTCAAAAATTCAAAATTCAAAAAAATTAAATTTCAAAAATTTCAAAAAATTTAAATTCAAACCTTCAAAATTCAAAAATTCAAAAATTTCAAAATTTCTTAAATTCAAAATTTCAAAATTCAAAAATTCAAAATTCAAAAAATTTAAATTTCAAAAATTTCAAAAATTTTATTTTAAATTCAAACTTTCAAAATTCAAAAATTCAAAAATTTCAAATTTTCAAAATTTCAAAATTTCAAAATCCAAATTTTCAAATTTTCAAAATTTCAAAATTCAAAATTCCAAAAATTCAAAATTTAAAAATTGCAAAATTAAAAAATTCCATTAATAATTTGATTTAATAATAAAATAATTGTTGCCTTTTAGGTTCGGTCGATATGTGTTGTATTTATCGACCTGAGAAAAGTGATATTGACCGAGGCGATATCAGGTCGATAAATAGAGTTTAATAACCAGTGTTTTTGAGATATTTTCAGTATCTCAAAAACACTGGTTATTAAATTATATATTACATAATTTAAAATGATTTTATTAATATTTCTAATGATTAAGGCCTTTTTACACCAGAACGCCAAGACGACGTTACGTCATCCAAGACGACGTTACGTCATACAAACAAAACAAGTGGAACCGGAACTCTTCGTTAATTTCCGTAATCGTTATTTCCTAGTGGCGGAATCTGACGACGACGTCCGTAAAACAATCGGAACATCATTTGGCATTCCCGCCACTGACGGAAAAGGCCGAACAATGTTCCGTTCCCAGTGAAGCAAACGAGTAGATATAGCTTTTCTATTCCCAGTATTTCCTATACAAATCACAGACAAATATGTAATATATACACATATCGACCTCACTAAAAGGCAATACTTTTATAATATTGCCGATAACAGGGTTGGCATGGAGGAGTTAGTCCAAATTTACCACAGTCCTAACATGACTAAACTTTAATACGAGAGGGAAAAGATAAATGGTCAAGGGTGGGCCACAGCTTGTGAGATTGAAACTGTGTCTACCATTTTAGGCTACACCATCAATGTAACATGAGTTTGGTGCAGAGCAATATCACATGTATTCTTTTTCAACCAATGAAGGAGAATTGTCATGTACAACCATTGACTTGCTTTTTAACAATAAACAGTTTCAAGTTCTAATGCCGCTGATAGTAGTAAAAGTAAAAAACGAATATCACCCACCGAAAACACGCATGGCAACAAGAGCAAACATAATTCAGAAAATTATATTAGTACACCATATACTGAACCAAATAAGGACTCAAATTCCAACTCTAATATAACCAATGTCATCCAATCTTTATGTAGGAAACTAGGAATCAAAACCTCTTGAAAACGAAACACAGTCAGAATCAAAGAAAAGGGAAATACGAAATAAACGGGAAAAAAGGTATATTATCAAAACATATCAAATTAATGACATACCAGAAGCTGAACCATTACAGAAAGATGAAAAATTCAACCTTGCTATGGATGCTATACTTGCCTTTGAAATAGAACAGATGTCGTACGTTTTTTCTAAATGCGAAATTTGTCTTGAAAGAAGAACTGAATTGAAAATGATCAATGACACTGTTTGTAGTAGCTGCCAAAAAGATATGTCTGATACAAAATAATTCTCTCTGGAAAACAATATAAACCCAGGAAAGGTGCCTCTTGAGTTGAAAGAGTAAAAATAAGATAATTTTCAAAATTTGGTTTTAAAAAAAATCACACCGTAAATACCTTAACTTTTACAATAAACTTGGTTGAACATCTATGATAAAGACGAAGCGTCTCCGTGGTCGAATGGTTAACGACGTTGCATTCTAAACCTTCACCTCTCATCGCTGCGTGTTCGAATTCCACTGGGAGCTCGATTTGTAAGTGAGGAAGTGTCGATTCTTACGGATGACGGGAGGTTTACAGTACTGGTTCTACCCAGGAAAAGTGGGTGGATGCCTCCAACACAAAAAACATCGGTCGTCATACTAGTATAATATTATAACCTTACATGTGTTGAAAATGACGTAAAACACCATACAAACAAACAAACTATGATAAAGATCGAGTTTGAGTTTACCAACTACCACAATTTAGAGGTGTGTCAAATGCCTAGGCCATTGCTTGGTCAGCTGATTTTGACAGGGGTTTTTTTTGGCTGTTTTTATAGCCGAAATTCGGTCATATTCCCAATGCCAAAACATACCTTTTTTTCCCAATTAAGAGGAAAAAATTCCCAATTTTAAAAAAAAAAAAATAAATAAAAATTTTTTTTTTTTTTTTTTTTTAGTGTCCCAATCCAATGATTGGGGTTCAAAAGCTTATAAATGCTTCTGTTTATCTTGGTGTACAAAAAACAGTATTAAAGATATAATTATGAAAGGAAAGCTTTACTTTATATTTTTCCGAATTTTATTAAAAATCGCGCTACAATTCCCAATTTTATGAAAAATCGCGCTAAAATTCCCAATTCCAGGGGTACGGGTCATGTTCCCAAAATCATGAAAAAAATCCCTGTTTGATGATCTAAATTATGAATAGTTAATTAATTTACTCATATGTTGATTGACAAGAAACATAAGATAGGTTAGTATTTTATCACAACAATATAGAAAAATTATTAAGAGTAAAATATTTGGTTTACAAGTTAAATTTTACATGCGATCCGATATATCATATAAGTATTAATTTTAAGAGCTCTGCTCAGTCTTAGGCAGTGCCTAAAATTCATATTATCTTCAATTACGAGTTTTACGTCATCAAGTCAGATTGTGACGCGATCATAACGGCGCGTTCAGAAAAACGTCCACGATAAAATAGAACACAGTCGCAGCCGTCAACAAGTCAGACTGTTATTTCACATGCTTTTCCACAAGGATACATCTTTATCACTTTTATAGAAGTAAGTATTGTGTGTTCTTTCCTAACTACACTTGACACAGTAACTAGATCTATTCATGCAACTAATTTGAACCATGCATTGCCGAAATATTATCAGTTTTCGCGAACGTTTTTTTTGTATTTACAAACATTTGTTCAGGGCGCTTGTTTCAGCAAAATGTGTTTTGGACTTTTAAGATAAAGTTTAACTAGTAGGTTTACCTAAAAAAGGTGTATATCAGCGAAACAACATTTCCAGTGGTAAATAAAAACACCTTTTTGAAATCGAAACCCGCGTTATTCGTCAAATTATTGTGCAGTACAAATTGAGATAAACTTAGATCGAACGTGTTTTTTTTGGGTTGATTTTTAGAATTTGTATTCAAAATGGGTTCATTGTGTTGGATAAATATATTTAGGCTAACTGAAGTAATTTGAGGTGTCTTAATTTTCTGCCGTCCAAGTTCTATAACATAAAACGTCACAAAATATTTAAATCTTTCATGGAGACATTTAATTTTTTATCAATTTTTTTTTTTTTTTTTTTTTTTTTCTTATTCAGTATTGTGACTCGGGATAAGTGAAAATAAATTAAAAAAACAAAACAGCATAAAAAATGTTAAATTGATGGTTATAATCCCGACGTTAAATATTATTGAATGTACTGCTGTCCCAGCAACAAGGAATTTCGTGAATTTACATGGGAAAAGCCCCACCAAAAAGTATTTTGGCTTCAAAATATTTGTTTCTCCACCGATTTTCAAAAATAAGGTATTTTTATTATTTATTATTTACCTAACCAATAAGAATACCAGTTCTAATTGTATATAATGTATGTACATGTATGTATTAATTATATTTATCACGTTAATGCTAAAAATCCTTTGGCTGAAACAAGCGCACCAAACAATACATTTACGTGCATCTTAGTAGTTATTATTCTGTAAGCTTCATGTATGTTTTGTGTCAAAAGACCCGCACAAGCAATACAATTGCAGCCGTAAAATATTTCCGAATATTGGCAAGCAATTGAATTTGTTCTGGAACTCACAGAATCGGACAATACGGTAGAATATTTTTTGTCATGGATCTTTAAACTTCTTCTGTATTTTAGACTGGTCAGCTCCTACATGCTTCTTCCGATTGTATTTCATATGTATATACCTTTATTCAGGGAGCATCCATCTTATTTTTATTTTATTTGTGCAGTGTGTAGATCTACGCAGCTGCTTACTATTATGTACATGTAGCTACGCCCCTGAGTTTG